>MU271207.1:90921-113778 GCA_021432655.1 Atractiella rhizophila | reverse complement strand
GGCGGTCGGCTTCCTCTTTCGCCAAACGCTCCTAAATAACTGTGAGAACCAATACGGCGTGGGGAAGCAACGGACGGCTTCAAGACGCTCTTGTTTCGGCTTTCTCAGCTGCCTCCTTTGCAAGTCGTTCAGCTTCAAGGCGTTCTTCCTCCGCGTTCTCAGCGGCTAGTCGAGCTTCTTCAGCAATCCTTTCAGCCTCAAGACGGTCAGCTTCTTCCTTTGCCAAACGCTCCTGAAGAATCGTCTGAGCGGCAAATGGCACGATAGAGTAGACACACAGCTTCAAGACGGTCTTGCTCGGCTTTCTCAGCCGCTTCCTTTGCAAGTCGTTCAGCTTCAAGGCGTTCTTGCTCTGCCTTCTCAGCGGCCTAGGCGTGCTTCTTCAGCAATCCGTTCAGCTTCAAGACGATCGGCCTCCTCTTTCGCCAGACGTTCCTGTATAACTAAGTGAGAATAAGATATGGGTAGATGAAAGAGATGGACAGCTTCAACGCGCTCCTGCTCAGCTTTCTCCGCAGCCAATCGAGCTTCTTCAGCCAGCCTTTCCGCTTCTACACGTTCTTGCTCTGCCTTCTCAGCGGCTAGTCGCGCTTCTTCAGCAATCCGTTCAGCTTCAAGGCGATCGGCTTCCTCCTTTCGCCCGACGTTCCTAAACCACAGTGTAAGAGTAGCAACGCAGATATTGGGGGGCGCACAGCTTCGAGGCGCTCTTGCTCAGCTTTCTCAGCCGCCTCATTGGCTAGACGCTCAGCTTCAATGCGTTCCTGTTCTGCCTTTTCACTGGCCAATCTTGCTTCTTCAGCGATCCTTTCGGTTTCGAGACGCTCAGCTTCTTCCTTTGCCACACGCTCCTGAGTGGCGCAATGAGAATGGGTATGCGCGGGAGAGAAAGAGACAGACGGCTTCCAGTCGCTCCTGCTCTGCCTGCTCAGCCGCTTCCCTAGCTAGCCTTTCAGCTTCAAGACGTTCTTGTTCCGCCTTCTCCGCAGCCAACCGAGCCTCTTCAGCAACGCGTTCTTCTTCTGCTTTTCGAGCTTCTTCTGCAGCGCGTTCAGCCTCTTCCTTTGCAAGGCGTTCTGCTTCCAGCTTTTCCGCTTCAAGACGCTCCTGTTCAGCCTGTTCAGCTGCCAATCGAGCTTCTTCTTCCGCTTTCCTGGCCTCTTCAGCAAGTCGCTCCTAAAAGAGATGAGAGCCACATCCAGATCAATCAGTGGAGACGAACCGCTTCAACCCTCTGTTCCTCCGCCTCTTTCGCCAGATGCACTTCTTCAGCCTCTCTAGCCTCTTTCGCGATTCTAGCGGTCTCCGCCTCCTTGGTAAGACGCTCCTTCGCAAGCGGTCAGCAGGGCTGTGGTTGGATGGTATTTGAACACGAACCGCCTCGATGCGCTCCTGCTCAGCATTGTCAGCACTGAATCGTGCCTCTTCCTCAGCTCCTTCAGCAGCCGATTGAGCTTGTTCCTCAGGGACAGGTTTCTGAATCTCCGATTGTTCCTACAATGCTATAAAAATAAGTGCGCGACAGATAGTGAAGGACAAACGAGGTCGGCTTTCTCGACTGCCAATCCAGCCTCCTCAGCCTCCTTCTGAGTCTGTAATTGCCCCTTCATCAGCAAGTCATTACCATGTGCGCGAAACAATGTACCACAGGTTCCGCTTCTGGAGTCTTTTGCTGATCTTCCTTGGACTCCGTGGTCCCCGCCTCTTGGAGAAGGGCAGCAGCTGCGCCCACTGCGATTACTGGAGCCACGTCAGCGACTGCTGGTTTCTTGGCTTCCGAGTCGGCGACAGCGATGGGGTGGGGATGTATCAGCCTGTTACGACGAATGATTACTAGAAACGAGGAAGAAGGTGGACTTTACATGTTGGATGTCGTCTTCGAAGCGAATCTTGGTTTTACTGTTTGACTGCTCCTGTCCAAACAAACAGGAGAATGAGTAAATATGTGCAGGCTGATATGAATTAACCGGTTGGGTAGGAGTAGAATAAATAACAATGATGACTTTGCTCCAATGACAGCCCTGAGACAAACGGAGACCGAAGATAGATTAAGCGAGCGTGATGATGCATAGACACTGAACGGGGAATGAACGAGCGTACTCAAGAGACACCTCTTGAACGATGATAACGAGCGCAATTAAATAGAAATGTGTGTGCAAGCAGCAACCGTGTGTTCAGACATAGCAAGACAGGTAAATCCTGTTCGCTCAAAAACAAAGAAGAATAATCAAGGATGACCCACCGCTTCGTTCGTTCCCACCGCTTTCGCTTTCCCCTTCTCCTCTTCGATAGGAGAAGTGGCCGTAGGAGTGGCAGATTCTCCGTCCTTCGCGGCAACACCCACTGCGGCCGAACCATTTGATGCTTCCCTCTCAGACACGCAACGGGGGTTCCACGTCCGCTCTCTTTTTCCTCTTTCGGCGCAGCGCCATTCGCTTTAGCAGACGCCTGGGAGGTAGGCAGAGCGGGTGGGGTCGTTGCGCTCGAATCGCTTCCTTCGGGGCGATGGGAGCTCTTGGACCTGAGGAAACTAGGCGTGGAGAAGATAGCACTCTTTCTCTTCTCTCTCTCCTTCTCCTTCTCCGACTGTGAAGCAGTCGTGCTCTTCCTCCTAAAGAAACCTCTTCTGTGCTCCTTTTCCTTTTCCTTCTCTTTCTTCTCCACCACTGCCTCGGATGGCAAAGCTGTCGAGATCGAGGTAGGCGGGGATGAGACAACGGATGTCTCGGATGGTTCGGGAGCTGGAGGAGGATGGAAAGGAACGAGTTCCATATCGATGAGGAGCCAGTTGAAGCGGTTCCCCAACTTGGAGATCAAGCTCTGTTTCAAGCTTCCAATGATGGTGGAAGGCCAGGCAGCGGCGACGAGGGGATCGCCCAGGGATTCCATCCAGACGTCAGCGAAAGATTCTTCAAACTCTCCAAAGCTCGCCGATTGAATGGTGGGGATCGAAGGCCTCGTGGATTTCTTTGGTGCATCGAAGAGCGATTCGCCTCCAGCCTTGATAAGTTTGACGCCGTCGTCGACGGTGATGCTGTTAGGAACAGCAGTAGTCGTCTTGTGCTTCTTGAGCGCCGTTCGCTTGGCCGTGCCAGTGGGAGATCCCGGAGGAGTCAGGGAAAGGCCGTTGTCATCCTTCTCGAAGGTAAGAGGTGCAAATCCAGCATTGGCGAAATCGTCCCAACCACCTGCATTGCCGTCATCCTTTTCTCCAAACACCTCGCTCTTCATTCCCTGACCTTCAAATACGGTCCCTAGTTTCCCTCCACTGCCGACCTTCCCCATGGCAAGGTCCAAACTGAAGCTCCTCCTCTTGAACCTCTTAGCAGCAAAATCCCTCTTCTCTCTCTCGATCTCCTCGCTCGTCCTATTCGCCTCCTTCTCCCGCTTCTCCTTCTCCCTCGCTTCCCTAACCGAATGGAACCTCTCCAAGGCCGCCTTCGTGCTCTTGACGCGCACCAACTTCGCACCGGCGGAGGCAGCGGTCTCTGTCGCAGGCGAAACGAGGTCGATGATACGAGTAACCTCATCGCCGAGGATACGTTCATAATCGAAAGTTCCCTCCTCCAACTCCTCTTCCTCCCCTTTAGCAACCCTGGCGGTGTCCACGAGCATCTTCCAAGCATTCTCCGCCTCTCCTTCTCCCAGCTCTCCCGCTCGCAAGGCATCGTACAATATGTCTCCGGCGGCACGGCGCGCATAGGGTCCTTTGGTATTGAGGGAAGAACTGACTGGCAATCCAGTCGCCTGATCGTTTTGTCTCCAAGGGCCCGATGACGGGTCCGAAGCATAGCGCCAGTCTCCTTGAGCCTCGACGCGGACGCGGAGGTATTTCTCATGTGCTCGTCGATCACGAATGTGGCGAGGCGGAGTCTTGTACTCTGTGCCACCCACGTCATCAGCATTATTCGTACTGGACTTTACAGGGGTGGGGTGAGAGATGAGAAATGCGTACCAGAACCACCAAAAGGATAGCCTTTAACCGCTTCCTCCAATCTCAGCGGCAGTCCCTCTCTCTTTCCCAGCTTTCCACGCTTCGACTCCCTCTCCCTCACTCCCTCGCCTTCCTCTCTCACCCAAGCCAACCAAACATGCTCGAGCGCTTCTCCCGCCTTCTTCCACTCCGCATATTCGCCGCTCTTGATTCCAAACAACCAGCCACTGAGGATAAAGCACAGACGGGACGAGTGCATGCCGTTGTATTCCGAGTGGGAGGCGATGGCGCCGATGAGGGAGAGGACAGAGGAGAGAAGGCTGGCGTGAGCGGCAGGCAGAGAGGGGAGGAGGATGGTGCTGTAAGCTCGTGGGGGGAACGATGCCTTCTTCTCTTCCTCCACGAAGGTGGCGTACCAACCTAAGGACGTGGAGCTCCCGAAGGAGGAGCTTCCGTAGTCCAGGTGTCGAAGTGCCCATTTGAGCACGACCGCGACGTCGGAGATGTTGGCTCGTTCCATCTCTTTCTCCCATCCTTCTCCTTCTCCTTCTGTTTCGGACAATCCGCTCCAGCCTCGCAAGGCTGATTTCGCGGGAAGCTGAGCGTGAGAGGGAGAGGACGTGGGGAGAGATAAGAGGTAGATGCTGATGAGTCGTCTGATGTTCGTAGGGTTCTCAGAGAGACGGTAAGGACGGAAAAGACCGAGAGAGGTTAGTCCTGTGCATACGTGTATTAGAGCTGGCTATAAAATGATAGAAAGAGTGGAGATAGCAGGTCATGTTGACAAGACCCACTCTCCTACTATAGAGTTCCAAAAGGGAGGAGACACTAACCACCATCCATATCCTCCTTCCACCCTTCTCCCAAATGGCCTTGAACTTCCCCAGGAGTTAACTTGACTCTTCCAAACTCTTCAACTCCAATCTTTGCCGTAATTGTCCCTCCTGTACCACTTCCCAGCTCCCTCACCTAATCCATCACCAGCCTTCGGTGTACTCTCCAACCCGAGGTCTATCCAGGTGAGAGAAAGCTGAGGAGAGCTCGCCGGCGCCTTCTTTGGGACGAGATCAGGTTTAGGCAGGGACAAAGGCAGCGGTTTCGCCTTCACTTTCGATCCATTGGCCGTCGTTCCATTCGCGGGGTTTGTTCCATGTGTCGTTCCATTTGCAGGCGGCGAGGGAGGGGAAGCGGCGGATGTGAACCCGGACTTGAATTTCTTGAGGAAGGAGGACATCTTCCTCCTTTCCTCTCTTCTGGATTTGGATTATCGTCGGATTGTCGGATAGTCGGGTTCGAGTTCGGTGGTATGTGGAATCGGTTCGAATGTAAAGTAAAGTAAAGTAAGTGACGCAGGTTATGCGAGATTGCAGTAACGTGTGGCTGCAGCTGCAAGCGGAGGGCGCGCTTTTGAAGCTTTGTGGCCCAAAGATCGATAATAGGAAGAGACATCGCCCATCCGACGCAACACATCACCATCGAAGCAAAGCAGCATAAGCAAACAAGGCACGCACCTCTTATTTTGCGGTTTGGCAGCTCTCAGTGGCCGTAGACGTGTTCGTGTCCCAACTCCTCCACTCCAGCCCAGACTCGTTGGTGGTCCAGCGAAATTGTCTGGACAGAAGGCCCGAGGTTGATGCGTTAGCTTCTTCGATGCGGAACCAGAATCTCGGGTTCGGGTCCGGTGCAAATAATTTTTGTTATTTCTCCTGGCTTCACGTTTAGTGCTAGTTTGAGAAACTGCTGACATGGCTTAGGATACTAGCAGGTGTCACGAGAGGGTGGCTACATGCAAAGCGACAACTTACTTGAAAGGAATACAATTATCTGTATTTTCAGCAACGCTCTTGTCAAGAGAGTTGCTGTAAAGAGAAGAGACAACACAACCAAGTACAGATATAGGATGTACAGCGTGTCCAACGAACCATCAATCGAATCGAACAAATCAAAGATATCTTTATCGAGACAAACACACAGACTCTCATTAATCCCACCTATTTTCTAACTCTCAAGGGAGCTTCGGTCGTGCCCACTCCACAAAATCGTCGATGACGGAAGGCCAAGCAGCTGTTCCCATCCATGAGTCTCATAGTCACATGTTCTGATGAGTGAAAAGCGAACCATCGAGGTCGTGTTCGGAGAGATCACCACGACTCGTTTTCCAGAAGTCGAGGAATAGCGTCCAGGAGTCTTTGGAGATGGCCTTGCTTTTATACGGCTATACCCAACATCTGCCGTCAACGTCTGCCTAACGTAACAAGGTACCCAAGGTAGTGCTAGGACTCACACCGTTCAGGAACTCTGTCCACAGTTCCAGATGTAGATTTGTAAATTGGGTAGGTGCAGTGGAGAGGGGGAGGAGGAGAGACCAGAGCGCTATGGCGGTATCACATTCTGTCCACACATCAAAACCAAATCAGCACACGAGGGAAGGATGGAGAGGGTGAAATTGAGAGTGACGCACGAAGAGACCTCTGTCCGGGTTGCTTCGCCCAATCAAAAGTAAAATTATAAACCTTTCGGAACGTCTCCTCATCTCCAAAACCTTCACGTCCCCTCAACTGGATCAGATGAGCCTGCATGCCTTCGATCGAGTCCTTCCTAAGTCCAAGCATCAATATTCCACATCGGGGCAAACGGGGTATGGATAGTAAAGGAAAGAAAGACATACCTGGCGGACGTCCAACCATCGACGAATCCGCTCCGTGTGAACTCTCCCATCGAAGGAGACTTGCAGAGCATGGC
This sequence comes from Atractiella rhizophila, assembly GCA_021432655.1. NCBI lineage: Eukaryota > Fungi > Basidiomycota > Atractiellomycetes > Atractiellales > Hoehnelomycetaceae > Atractiella > Atractiella rhizophila. The sequence goes on along the minus strand of MU271207.1, from coordinate 107,102 downwards.
CACCACGATCACGACCGGGTCTTCAGGGTCTACTTCTAGATCTGCGCAGAAGGCTAGGGTCCCGTCGATGTTGGTACGGGTCTTGTCGGCGGGGTTTGCGTAGCGGTCGAATATCTTTTCGAGCTTGGAACGGATTTGGGATTCCTGTTCAGGAGTCATGTAAATTTCGCGAGCCTTTGGTTCGCATTTGACGGCCATGAAGTGCTGTGATGTTTTGGACAAACGTCCACGGAATGTTTCTATGAGCAATGAAAATTGGAGGGACCTGGTTTGGGATTGGAAGGTCCTCAGAGCTGAAGCAGCGGTGACGACCACCAACCCAAAACACAGAGGCATAGTCCAACTTAGACGTGCTGTTAGGAGGAGGTTCGATAGCATGGTGTAGCGCTCCTGAAGCCTCACGGACAAAGTGGAAGGTTGATAATAGCCAACGGGGAAGAACGGAACAAAGAATTCAGGTAACAAAGGGACGAATATCCTTTGTAACCGGTAGCCCATGAAACGGGAAGCAGGAGGATAACTCGGTACACATGCACAGAGTGACGTGGAACAAGTTATATAACCAAGAAAACCTTTGCTGCGAAGGAAGGAGAACCGACCACGACAGGAAAGCGACAGATAATGTGAGTCCTGGAACTGGTAATCTTGAGGTAAGAGTTGCAACGCAAAGCAAAGACGAGAGCTTTTATTGTTTTTAGAAATAGTCTAGGAAAGACATAAGAGGCGGTGCAATTATGACGGCTTGATTTAAGCTATTACAACAAGGAAGTAGAGATGAAATGTGGGTTCGAAGGATGGATTACTGTGAGCACAGAATGATGGACAAGATGTTGCCTGGTCTCGAACAAGAGGTGTCCTTGAACTGGGCTTCCATATGAAATTACAAAGATAAAGTTTTCACACGTGTGAAAGGTGTGAACGGATTGTGGCCAAATTACATCTCATCCTGTAAGATATCATCTTCTCGTCCCTCATTCCAATAGCAACATAGGAAGCTGATGTCTGCAGGAAGAAATGACGGGCTAGATAGCCATAAAATAGGAGCTTCTCGGAAAACCGGGATGAGAAAGGAAACCCCAGTTTTTCAGGAGGATTTAATTGTTTTATTGGGGTTTTTTTGGGTTAGGGACTTTTGTTTTGGGGGCAACCGGCCGGTTGCTTCTTAGGAGTTGGCGGTTTGGTTGGGTTCAAATTGGCTGTTTCGGTTCCCACCCGCCAACCATTTCGGGGCTTCCGGTTGGGGGGTAGGCTTCAGATGCCCAATTTGGATCTCCTCTCCTCGTCCTTGCTCCCGACGTTCGAAATCCTGAAGGACTACTCACCTGTCCTGAGTCCCCCTTATTTGCGTTCCTCATCGCTTGTTGGTCTCCATAAAACATTTCAATGGCATGCTCTAACTTGTAGTTTACCTTCTTGAGTATCCTCTGTGCGTCTGGAAGGGTGGCGTTGGTGACAGAACGGAACTGGGTCGTGACACCGTCCCGAACGGACTTTGAGGCCATTTTGTGGAATTGAGGGTGGGGTTAGGATATTTTATTTGTTCTGGTGCAGATTCTGGTGGCTGAGTGGAGTATGGGAAGCAGAATATTGGCAAAGACGGGAAGATCGATCGATGGATGACTTGAGGGAACTGTTGATGGTTGTTGATGACGAACTGATAAGGATGGGTACTTAACTTGAGGCTTTTGCGATGTCAAGGTGCTGCTGACTGTCGAGAGATATGGATACGTGTTAGAAATAAAGGAGGAACGACTGAACTTGAAGTCGTTGCCGGCGCCTAAATCGCGTGAGTGCGAAGCGTTCAGCGTTTGTGGTGCAAGGACGAGGGACATCACTCTTTCCCAGCCGATATCTGCTCTAAGCATTTGAACGTAGACGACTAGGCTAATCAGCCCGAAAGGGGGCATGTACCTTGTTCTCCGTTGAGCATCACTTTTCCTATTCCATCTGGTTCTACGTTTGACAACCATTTAACCTGATATCTTGTGTTCAAATTGTTGTTAACTGTACACCATTGCGCTCTTGTAAAGCAAACATTACTGAAGAACCCAACAGCTTTCTTTACAAGGTAGTGTAATTTGTAAAAGTGGATGCTGAATATGTGCTAGAATGAAGATCAGCGAACTTAACGAGTAATCATAAATATGTTCCCCACTTGATAGTTGGATCCCACAGAAAGTGAGGCGCCGCTGAACCGTTGGAAGGAGGATATAAGAACCTCAGAGAAGTGTACATCATTCAATACCCACCAGCAGACCATGCCTCGTCGGAGAGACGTAGGGAAATTAATGTTCCAATTGACCGTGGCAGCACAACCAGTCTTCCACACCAGATTATTCTGTCATTAGATGCTTGGAGACCTCAGCTGCCCATTCAACTTCCCCCGATTGAGTCAACGTGAGAGCAACGCGCCGACTACACGACACGACTCACTCTATGACACTGAAGTGGACCAAAATCCTTCAATTGGGATCGAACCCCTAGAAAATGATGTATTCAGTTCATCAATCAATAATTTTTGTGTCCATTACCTCTCCATCGCAACCGAGCAACCAGTGTGTCAGATACATGGACTTGCTCTTTTGACTATTTTATGTCGTGGGACACTTTCGTGTTACCTTTTCACCGTCAACGGATGATGATGTCCCCCACCGCTATGTACTCGCACACGTATCATGGTAACAATCAGAGAGCGATAACGTCCTTTATCGAGCAACTTGATGTTCATGTTTCTTCCTCTGGGATGAACAGAAGTACGGAACACTTTTAAGCGGTAGATCAGGAGATTATCTTTGGAGAAAAAAAGGATTGCCTGCATCTGCATTATGGATCTAGAATCCGCAGAGTTTTTATAAACTGGACTTCAAGCTTCGAGCGGCTATTGGAAAAATCAAAGTCTTTAGATCAGTTTCTTTGGGGCAGGCAGGAAACTTTGAATCTAAATCTGCATGTTGTGTGTGGAGCGAGAGCGCGCCTCGAGCTTTGAAGAGGCTTGTCGCCAGACGAAAAGGAGATAGATTTGTTGAGAGGGTGCGTTCCACTTGTTACTTAGGTGGCAGAGTCGCTGCTGAGTTTCGAGAAGCAGCCCGGAAATAGTTCTCGTCAACCGGATTCGTTCTCGCACTCTGGTTGGCGGCTGTCAAGGATGACCCAAAATATGTGGAAACCTGGGCTTAAGTTCTGTTGTAATTTGATGGTCTCTCATGACAATGATTTCGTTTTCGAAACCTTCAGAGTTCCACCTAAGCTTGTTGTGAGTAAATGATATCACTGAGAAAGGGTTTCGCAAGTTGCATCCCCATTGCATTGAGACTCGGGCCCACAGTGACAGTAATCCTTAAGGAACGATGGGCTATAGAGTGGCGTTGATAGAGAGGAATTCGTCGTTCTCTACATAAGTGAAGAACGTTTCAATAACGAGCGATGACACCAAGTGCCATGACCGAACCTTTCAGATGTATTGGCAAGCTCGTTGAAGTGGGCAAACATTCCTGGGGGTTCATGATCCTCGAAGAATGGATGTGATACAGGAACTAATGAGGAGGAATTCGTCCCGCAAACAGTGTCAGGAACGACAGCAAGCTGATCTTCCAGCCATTCCACGGCAGAAGCAGCTAACGCCACCTTTTGTTCCTCCGATAAGTCGCAGGTATCGAGCGTCATCCTGAACCTAGCTGCTCACGGCGGGCTTTGCAGCAACAGTGTTTTGCTAATGAGATTGAATTGGGGTTCTAGCAGGATTGTAGGTATCTTTCTACTTCTCTCTTCTCTCCCAGCGATATTTATCAAGAAAAAGAAGAAGTGAGTCTCTGTAGTAAGATACTAAAGAATGGAGATTGAGAAATGCGGCCAAGACGATTGGAGCAATGTGACGTTGTTCTTTTCCTTTTCATTATTTCACTCTTTTTAGCGTCTCATCTCAACTCAGCAACTCAGCACTCTCAGCATCAGTATACCTCCCCCGCTCAGCCTGTACTGAGTGTATACCCCAAGGCACATGTCAGCAGCCTCCGAGGATTCAAAGAATGCCACCACGGGTGAGTATTCTCACTTGATCACTACATTGGCTGGATATTAATATTGGATTGGACACAGAAACATTCCTCACAGCCCTCGCCATCAATGGCGCAATACTCGCGGTCGAGGTGATCGTGTTTGTGTTGTTGAAGGATCGCTTGAGCAGGATTTACAGTCCAAGGAGCTATCTGCCTCCTCCTGAGTGCGTTCTTCTTCTTCCTCCTCTTTGTTCTTCCGCTTCTTTCTTTGTCTATGCACTCCTTGCATCGTTTCTTGATGCATTCCCTGTTGTGTGGACCTGTTTTTTGCTCAACAAGAGCGAAACCAACAATCCTTCCCAAACGCACGAATCAACATCTAACCGACATGCCTTTCCAGCAAACGAGCAATACCCCTCCCCTCCGGTCCCTGGAGATGGATAATCGCCCTCCTAGCCTCTCCACCTGAAGATGTTATCCGCACAAACGGTCTGGACGCCTACCTGTTCCTCCGCTTCCTCAAGCTCATGATTCACATCTTCGGCGTCTTCTCCCTCACCGCGACGCCTATCCTCATGTGTGTGGACTCGATTGGATTCCCTGCGAGAGGGACAGCGGAGGCGTTGGATCAGTTCACGTTGGGGAACATTCCGAAGGATAATGACACGAGGATCGCAGCTCATATCGTTGTGGTTTATATCCTTACGGGTCTGTTTTTCTATATCTTCGTTTCTCGCGTGTTTGAAGACTGAAATATTTGCGACACAGCTTATGTCATCTCCCTCCTTAGAGCCGAATATGTCAACTTTGTACACCTTAGACACGCCTTCTTGATTTCGGATGAACACTCCAAGCTGCCTCAGGCACGGTCGGTTCTCCCTCCTCTCCCTAGGAAAATAAATTATTCATGTGTGGAGATAATAGAACGGTGATGATAACGATGATACCGGACGAGTTCGGAAATGAGAAGGCATTGCACAACTGGGCTTCCTTCGTCCCTGGGTCCGTAACATCAATCCCAAAGCTCAAAATAACAACAACTAACGAATACTGTAGGGGCATCTACCGAATCTGGATCTACCGCGATACCCGTGATCAGTTCACGTTGGGGAACATTCCGAAGGATAATGACACGAGGATCGCGGCTCATATTGTTGTGGTTTATATCCTTACGGGTCTGTTTTTCTATATCTTCGTTTCTCACGTGTTTGAAGACTGAAATATTTGTGACACAGCTTATGTCATATCCCTCCTTAGAGCAGAATATGTCAACTTTGTACACCTCAGACACGCCTTCTTGATTTCGGATGAACATTCGAAGCTGCCTCAGGCACGGTCGGTGTTCCCTCCTCTCCCTTGAAATGAAATATTCATATGTGGACTTGATAGAACGGTGATGATAACGATGATACCAGACGAGTTCGGAAATGAGAAGGCATTGCACAACTGGGCCTCCTTCGTTCCTGGGTCCGTCCCATCAATTCCAAAGCCCAAATAATAACAACTAACGAATACTCTAGGGGCATCTACCGAATCTGGATCTACCGCGACACCCGCAAACTGAACCAACTCTTCGACAAACGGGAAGAACTTGTCTCCAAACTAGAGAAGACCCTCTCGCACAACCTGCGAACGGTAGTCATCGAATACACGAAGCGTCTCAAGCACGCCGAGCGACACCGTCTCCGCGCAGAGAGGAGCAACAGGACTAGTCGAGCCGGGAGCGCGGTGGGCACTCCTCTGGCTAACAGGCTCTCGATGCTCTCGCACCGTTCCCCGTCTGCGAGGAACTCCCGCGCGATGGACCCGAACGAGAACGAAATGGACCATAGGACGTCGCGCGACCTCGAGGCGGGGACGCTCATCCCTTCCACCGCTGCTGCCAACCGTGACCCTACATCCACTAGACATCCGAGCCTCCTCCTCCCTCCGACGAATGCGAATTCGCAGGGGTTGAGCAGGATTCATTCCCTCTCTACGCCTGTGGTCGTGTCTGATCCATCTTTGGAGAGCTTTACGGATTTGTTGGGTGGGTGGAAGAAGAGGGATAAGATGAAGACTGGTGTTGGGGGCCTTTGGGGGGAGAAGGTGGATACCATTGAGTATTGTAAGGTTCGTGTTCTCTTCTCTCTGATCCCCATCGCAGACGGAGTGGGAGGTGGAAAATTCAGGAAGAAACACTGACTTTTTCTGATTTTCTGCTGTCTGTTTGGCTGGTAGGGAGAGATTGAGCGACTGAGCAAGAAGATTGAGGAGGCTAGGAAGCTCGTGGATCAGAAAGGAAAGTCGTTGGGCACAGCTTTTATCCAGTGTCAGCTGCAGTGGGCTGCTCATCAGTTGGCTCAGTGCGTGAGCTATCATGAGGTGCGCTCTCCTTTCAGGTCAATTGCCATGATTCACGTGTCTGGGTTGGACGGATAGCCTTATGCGATGCGCGACAAGTATATCGAAGTCAATCCCAAGGTACGTCGTCCTCCTTACATTTTCGAAGAGACTGAGGTGATGTGATGTGTGCGAAGGACGTGGTGTGGAGGAACATTGACGATGGAGCGGTGGAGACGAGGTTCCGCGCCATAACTTCCTGGCTTATTTCTATAGCGATAGCCATCCTATGGACTTTCCCAGGATCCTTCATCGGCGCTTTATCCAACGTCACAGACCTCTGTCTCAAGGTCCATTGGCTGGATTGGATCTGCGAGGCACCGACTCCAGTCCCCGGTATCATTCAAGGTCTGCCGCGTTATCTTGTCCTCTTTTGGCAAAGGACTGATGAGTAATGATGATGGCGCTCGACGACAGGTGTCGCTCCTCCCGTCCTCCTCGCTATCGTCCTCGCTGTTCTCCCCATCGTCTTGCGAGGTTGGTGTTGTGTTAATCTGGAGGCTACTACTGATGCGGTATAGCATTGGCTTGGTACGAAAACTTGCCCCGTTACAGTTTGATCGACATGAGCGTCTACAAGAGATACTGTGGGCTGTCCAACACTTCCCCCTTCTTCAGTTGAATTGAACATGGTCCACATAGACATCTTCCTCGCCCTGAACGGTTTCCTTGTAGTGACGTTGTCGAGCTCTTTGACGACTACTTTGACAAAGATTATCGACACGCCTACGGATGCCATCGAGGAGCTTGCCGGAAACCTTCCCAACAGCTCGATATTCTTCTTGACATACGTCAGTGCGTCTTTCACGTTCCCTGTCGATATCCATTTCCATCCTCTGAAAACCGCGGTCAGTCGCGCAGGGACTCACCGGTGCTGGCGGGGCACTTTTGCAGGCGTTCCCCCTCATCCTTCATTTCGTGAAGAAGTGGTTGCTCGGAAGAACCCCGCGGCAGGCTTACGCCGTTGTGCGTCTTCCTTTTCCTTCCTAAATCAAGTGGCAGCGAAAACTAAATCCAGGATAGACTTTCCAAATGCCTCATGTACATTCTCATCCCTCTGTTGATTGTAGAGTTGACATGCGTGGCGGGCAAGGCTCAATTCAGCGTGGTTTTGGCGCAAATGACTCTGCTTTGTACCATTGCTTTAGCCTACAGGTTCGTTCTCTGCCTTGCAACCCTCTGGCGGTAGATGACAACTGTTGCGAAAGTGTCGTGTCTCCTATCATCAACCCGCTTGCACTTGTTTGCTTCTCCAGTTTTTATGTAGCCTGGAAGTTCTTACTCCTCTGGGTTTTTGATCAGAAGGCTGAGTCCGAGACTGGTGGGCTCTATGTTTGTCTTTCTTCAATTTCCCCGTGCGACGCTGATGGAAACTATCAAGTTTCCCATTGCTATCAGCAACGTATGTGCGTCGTCTCCCTATTAACATTAACATTCTGCGGTCCACTGAATCCAAATAAACAGTCGTCGGTCTCTACATCCAGGCAATCTGCCTTGCTTCCCTCTTTGCTATTCGAGCGGCCGATAGCAGAGGATCTTTAGGACCTGCCATCTCTATGCTCGTCCTCCTCGGAGTCACGGCATTTTGTCACTTCTTCCTTCGAAAGGCGCTTGACCCACTTAGATATTATCTCCCAATTTCATTGGCGACTAAGAAGGCGATAGAGAGGTACAGAAAGATGAAGGACCGGAAACGGAACAGAGGTCCAAGTGTGGACCTTCCCCAGGCTGAGATGGATGTCGACCTTGAGGATGTCTTCTCGAAGCGGAGTATGCCTCTGCAATTGCTTAGGTGTTGACTGACTTCTCTAACTCAGATCTGAACGTTCTGATTCATCGTCGAGTTAAACCAAAGTTTCATGCAATGAAAGAAAACGTGGAAATGGTCGACCATGCACTTGATCCTTTCACAAAGAAGATGGAGAAGGCAGCGCAGTCCGTCATAAACCCAGTCGCCGGAGCCTTGAAGCTGGACAGAAAATCTTCGGAGAAGAAGAGATCCAAGGAGAAAGGTCAAAGAAAGTCTTCCGAAGAACATGAACGAAAGATGGAAGACGAGAAGACACCTGAACGAAAGGCTCACGATGACAAGGTGAAAGAGGAGGAGGAGAAGCATGAGAAATTGGCAAAGAAGGAGGAGCAGAAGGAGGACAAGCCGCAAAAGGAGGTTCTGAACGAGCCGGGACCTCCTCCGGTATGACTCTATTACTCTCTGAATCAATGGTTGCTAACGTTTGTGAAAGATGCTCGCCCTGGAGAAATCAGCTAAGAATGAGAAGGCAGTGGCTGCTGCCAACCCAGACGATACGAGAAACGTGGATCCTGCAGATGTCGACGAGGGTGAAGAACTGAAAGATACGGAAGAGTTTGAAGAAGAGTTGGGTATGTCCCATGGGCCACTGCTGTAGGGTTCGGTTAACTCATGGATGGGCAGACGAACATGCATTCGATCACCCGTCCCTCTTTTCGGATTGCACTTGGGTTTGACCTTCATTGTTTTAAGTACCTAACAATGAATGCTGAGACTATAATTCAGATCTGGATTCCTGAGGACGTCTATGGTTTCAGCAAGTTTCTGGTGGAGGATCTAAAGTCGAAAGGCATTCAGGTCCGCATGACTTTGAGGAAGGAGAAGCAGCTGACGGACAATCTATAGGCATCGGATGCTGGCGCGACTATGAGCGCGAAGGGAGTTGTCGAGGTTACCCGCTCTCCACCAGACCAATTGTGGCTTGGGTATGCTCTCTCTTCATCATCCTCCATGCTTTTTTCTGATTCATACTGTCAGGGGTCACGATCATTGATTTTCATGTACATGCTTCACTTATTTGGACATTGCTGGATGGATACCCAACATCGCCCTACACACGATATACCTTTTAACTCGAATTGTATATTTAGCTGCGTGCTTCCAGGCTCTGTCAGCACGATTGAATACAAGTCGTCGGGTCTTACCATTAATATTGTTGTCCTAGTTTATGCGCTGGCACCTGCCTCACAGTCTCGGATTTGACAACAAAAGATTATCCTGTGAACTTCAAGAGATAACACACAGCTAGTTAGATGGGTTCAAGAAACAACTTCAGCAATTCTCTTCAGTCGCTGAGGTGACTTCAAGTTTGCGCTTCCCAAAGCCAAAGCAGACCTCTGTGCTGCAGTGATGAAGTGCATTCATCCTACGTTTCTTTCCCTAATCGAAGGTCTGATTCGGCAGACCTGACCAGTCCTTCATACCGGAGCAAATGGAGTCAGGAGAAACGTGCGGCGTATCGAGACGAAAATTGTTTGTGTTAACTTCAGAAGCATACACCACAGGATTTAACAACTTTGAAGTGGATAATAATCCGTCTGTCAAACCTTCAATACCATTACTTTAACCTGATAATTATTGGTCGAATGTGTGCGGAGGACTTGAAAAGAGGCTTCCGCCAAACAGGAGCATGTTTGGAAAACGGTACCATGGCCGCTGCCTTGGGCGAGCTCTCTGCCAGCCTTGGCGGCGGGTAGCCTAATGTTGAAGAAAGGGTACGTCCAGAAGACTTCCAGCAGAATGCTGACATGCTGGTGGCCGATAATCCAGAGCCCTCAGAGTTGAGGAGAAAATTGTCGGGCGTACCGCATATAGTCGTACCTTTCCGCCTACTGTGCAAGCCAAAAATTTCAGTTAGGCTTGTCAACATTGTGCAAAACCTCAATAACACAGTCACTTCCCGCTTTCCAGATATATCAGAACGTACCGATTGCGCCGAATTAATCCAACCAAAGGTTTTAGGACCTCATCGTCTTGCACAACGAAACGATTCGTTTCTTTATAAGGTGATGACTGAATTAAGTATGCGAAGAAGGACAGGAGATAGTTATTCGTCTCATCCACATAGAACTTGCTTACTTCGATTTGGCCACAAAAGACATCAGTGTTTTGCTCCTCATTGGGTTGGACCCAGGCAATGGCCTATTTGTCCTTTGAACAATAATGGGGCCTTTGAGCAGCAGATTGTCGTTCCCATTCCTCGCTTCCAATGATGAGTACTCGATGACTGCCTGTCCGCCGGATCGCTTTAAAATTGGAATTATGCAGGTTCGTCTCAGGAGTAGAAGGATGGAAACAATACAATGATACAGTACCACGGCCGATACCTAGTAGCGGTATTACAACGAGAACCGAACGAAAGCTAATACAGCACTGATTAGGCCATGACTTTCCTTCACGATTAGCGAAGTGAGATCCAGGCCGAAGGTCCATTACGAACTCCAAAAAGCGTAGAAAGCAGGAGACGGAGGTAATTAAGTACTAGGGTAGACAGGTCCATAAGAGAAAAGGTTGAAAAGATCGTCGTCGAGAACTGCCGACAGGTTGTTCCACAATGGCGGCGGAATATGTGCGGCGTCCGAAGGCATGGGGAGCGGCGGAAGGACGTGAGGGAAGACGACGGCGGGCTCGAATCTGTGGAGGAGGTCAGGGTGCCGGTGGAGCTCGAAATTGGCTTCGGTCTCTTCAGGGGTTGGCAACGAGTTTCCGTGTCCCGTCCCCTGCGAGGTCACGCTCCCACTCACGCTGCCGCTCCCACTTGTGTTCACACTCACATTCAAGTTTTCGTTCCCATGCCCATTCGAGTGCTGTGGATATGAAAGCGGGTGGGGAGGTAGGTGGTTGTAGCCGTTTTGAGTGGCGAGTTTACTCACTGTGAGGTTATTGGCATAGGCGGGTTGTTGTTTGGTTTCGAAGCCGGGATGGAAGTCCTGACTGATGACGGGCTGGGGGAAGGGAGAAGGCTCGTCGTGTCTCTTGGCGAGGCAGTACGACACTTGGTCCTCGCTCATCGTTTTTCCTCCCTGACCTTGCAACACCGTCGCCGCCCGCTCCTGCCAGACTTTCATCAGGCTTCGCACGAGGCCGGCGAGACGAGTCAAGGTTGAAGGAGGACAGAGAGAGATCTTGTCTAGCAGCTTCGTGAGGAGCTTGAATGTGTCTTCAGCAAAGTCGAGACAGCGTCGCCAGCCCGAGACCGTAATGACGCTAAACGAGAGATTGATCAGTTTTCGAAATTCCGTGTGTGCATGAGGAAAGACATACTGGATTTTTACGAGCAGTGCGGCTGAGTATGTGAGGACGAGTGCGTGTGTGTCCGTCCAAGAAGTGAGGTGTTTGATGTCCAACGTGTTCCCCAAAATCACTATCGAACAAGGCCACAGCAACATTATCAGTCGACTGACAGGACGAAAAGGCAGAGGGAAGACCGACGAATGATGAGATCCTCAAGCGCACCACAAACGCGTCTAGCTAACAAATTGACTCCCTCTTTAAACACCTTCGCGACCTCCTCCTGCTCCCTCGTCATCTCCTGCCCCATCCCCATCCCCGGCTCCACATTCGAACTCGCATTCGCATTCGCACCCGGATTGGGCATCACATTCCCGTTCGCGTCTACCGCATTGAGGGGAACCATGAGTCTGAGCCGCATGACGGCGTGAAAACAGATGGTGGTTTGACAGAAGTGGGAGAGTGCGTTGAGGGCTGTGAAGAACGGCGTCTGGATTTCGTCCGCCACAGCTATCCCATGCAATCCGATTAAAGCAGGTTTGTCAGTACACATTGACTGTAGGAAAGGAGCTACGAACCTGCGATCCGGACGAAAGCTCTATTCCACCCCTCAAATTCCCTCAAGCCTCCGCTGCCGCTCAACACGCTCTCCGAGAAGAGAGCGATCTCATGTGCCACGAACGCCTCAGCATGATACGCAGCGATGAACCTGAGCGCATGTTCCGTGATCGTAAGCAGTCTCGCCTGGAGTATGAGTCTTGCCTCGTCAGGGCGCGCAGGGTCGAGGGGACCGAGGGCGGATTCGATGTCCTCGATGCCCGCCAGCCGGGGGAGGTTGCCGTTCTGGAGGTCGTGTACGGCCTGTGTGAGGGAGAGGGAGAACCAGAGTCTGCGAGAGGATGCGTCCGCGCTCTTTCCCAGCCTCTGCTCCCTCGCGCCCGCCAGTGCGCGGTCGAGGAAGACGGCGCCGTTACCGTACTCTCCGCCTCCGAGACCGGAATTGGTCGTCCAGGAGTAGGGGAGCCAGAGGGATAGTATGTGGTAGGCTTGGATGGTGGGGAGGTCGAGGGGGAGGGTGGAGATGAGGGAGCGGAGGAGGTGGGTCGTCACTGTGGTTTCTAGCTGGGAGAGAATTTGTGAGGGTAGGGGAGGAGAGGCGTGTCGGGAGGAGAGGAGGCGACGGAGAGAAGTGAGGAGTGGGGTTGAGGTGGAAGTGGAATAGCACAAGAAAGGGAGCATAGAGTTCCTCCCACCTGTGAAATCGTCGTGCATCAGCTGAGTGTATCAGTGGTCTAGGAAACGAACAGAGCGTCCAACATCTCGAATCCCTCCTTCCGCTCTTCTTCTCCATTTGCTCGTCCTCCACCTTCGCTGCGTCGTACCAAACTAGCCATCAACGGGGTCGGGTTTCCCCAAATCTCGAGGGGAAGGGGACGCTCATCCGACCCACGCCGGTCGTCGGAGCGCAGGGCTCGGGTGTCGTTCAAGAACCTGGTAAACTACACACCAAACGTAGTGCAAAAATTTCATAGTCAGTCGAGATTCTTATGGAAGTTTGCTGTGGATGGAGGATGGAAGATGGGGACATACGGGCTCAGGGGTGGAGTCGAGAGCATGGATGAGCGAGGCATCCATCCCGTCGCGAGGTTCAGCGATGGATGGGGCGCTCGATCGCCGTCGTTGGACTCCCGTTTAGCGTCACAGTTGGTGGGGAGTGGTGTTGGGTTTGGAGACCGGGTGGGTGTGTAGGTCGCTTGGGTCCCCGCGGTTTGTAGGAGGACGAGTGGGATGGCGGGGAGTAGAGGTCGAGGAAGGAACAGGGTATGGAAAGCACTGTCCATTCGTTTTATCAGTCATTTGTGTCTTGCAATGTTAAGTTAAGTAAGGGAGGGAATGAACCACCTTTGCATCTGTGACACCTGACGCCCTCCGTCAAGTGCTGGTCGGACACATCGACTTCGCATCTCGTTTTCTACATGCACCAGCACAATCCACGACAATGTCAGCTCCCATCCACAGTTACTGAGCGTTTCGAGCCTTCTTCAAGTTGTCCGGGAAGGAGGAGATGGAGAGAGCAATTACCTGCTTCCTACACTGGTTGCACGCCTTCGACGTCCTCGGCCGCTGTCCCAGAACACATCAGCTACCTCCTTTTCGCCAACAAATGCCATTGCAGACGAAAACACGGAGGGTGGCAGTGACATGGGCTGCAGACGCACCTTTACACCAGGGATCATTCGCCCATCCCGTCCGTCGGGAGGGCTCGCCTGGCGCTTCGCTGGCGCTGGTGCGCTGTCAGTGTGCTCGTCCATCTCTCAGCTGCGATGACGCTGCGCCTGAGAAATTATGATTGTTGGACGGCTGAAATTACAGGAAACGCGAGCGCGCGAAAATATTAGGTAAGCGTTGTCATTTATCTTATCCCGTAGTCCAGGACTACAGTCCGGCGGAGATCAAGATCAGATCAGATAACAGGTCATAGTTCTCCTGGACATACTGCAGATTCTCATTCATAACAAAAGCGCATGAAAGAAGAGGGTTCTTATATGCAGTTTCTTCCAATTTCAAGTGCAAAAACAAATTGTCTGGCTAGCTCTTCGTCGCATTTTACGTCTCCAAGATTCTGACTGTGAAGACATTCAAATCTGAAATACGCATCTGAATTCGCATCGACATGACAAGCGTTCAACAATACCAAACAAAGATCATTGAGTTTCATTTGTGCTTGCTTTAGATATGCAACTGGGTACTCTGCCTCCAGCAAACATTTGCACACTTAACTGCTTAATGTCATCAACACGATCTCAGCTTTCTCAGTTACACAATAAATGTACCAACAAAATAGATAACACGAGCCGCGACAGCGTTGCCTGAGTTTGGCGAAGATTTGAGCTTAACGAGCTGCACGTCCCAGAGCTTCGCAATGTACATAATCAACTCTCTGGGAAAGACATTAGCTCTAGCTCCCCGCTGACATAAAGTAGGCGAACACATACTCATCTGCCCAGATAATCTGAATGATGCCAGAGAGTGACACCATGACGTCCACCTGTAGCGAGGCTCACGTTCAGCTCCATCCCGACCTTCTTCGCAAGGGCCTGGCCGATGTTAAAGAAAGCGTAGGTCTGGAAGACCTCTGGGAAGACCTCGAAGTCGATGATCCAGCACCTTGCCTGGTTTGATATCCGAGTGGCAGATCGATCCATGGTCACCGAAGATGTTCAAGATGTCTTCGTTAGACAACCGACGGGTTTTCTGCCGATAGCGCTGAGATGCTGTGAGGAAAGTGTTCAATGAGAGGCTTTGAGATACAGTGAGGACCTTTGAGACATATTTGGCGAGATGGTTGGCGTCAATGAAGACTCCTGGCGCTTCATTCTGCGTGAAGAACCTATGCCAACAGGAACCGCTTTAGAGGCTCATATATCCTCCAAAAATATTGTCAGAGCCATAGAGACCTGATGCTCGAGCCATTTCACATCAGAGGCAGCAAGTTGTACCCTTCTTTCCTCCGATTCACCACAACAATCCGACTTCTCGCCTCGATCACCTCCTCCATGACGATAAAATAGTCGCGCGCATGGAAGACATCGGGTCAAGTCGTCTGTTTTGGTGAGGCTTGAAAGAACGCTGGAGTGCTGGCCTCGGCGAAGGCGTCGTGGTTGCAGCGTTTGATAAAGCAGCGGTTGTCCTGGAAGACTGAGGGAGAAAAAACGTCATCTCGCCTGAGTCAGATACTTTCAGCTTTTCTGGTTTGACGACTGCTCTGCAGCGGTGAACTCGTGTGGCGTAGACCGTTGAAGAGAATATGCCAGAAATCTGAAACAAAAAATTGGTGGAGCTCACCAAGTTGCTAATGGCCGTATAGATCGTGTGAATGAATGTATGCTAGGTCTGTTGAGCAAGGTGGCTCTACTAGGAGCCAGGCTGCGACGGCGGAAGAGAAAGTCAAAAATAAGGGAAGTTGAAGTAACTTGAAGTGATTAACCAATATGTCGACTTCGAATGAAGGGAAATGTTGCACTTCAGCGCCTCGGCCCCTAATGTGGATGGTACCGTTGGGGAAAGTCAGAGAATACCTGAGAAATCATGATACAGATTTGAGGTTCTCATTCTCATTCACAACAAAGCGGAAGCAGACTCTTAGCCATATATTTGCTTCGCCCGCGTTTACGGCATGTAATATTCTATAACATCCAAGTTTCCGTTTACAGACAAATATCATGATACCAGAACACACAAATCAGATTTGGATGCAAAATGCCAGCCGTTCAACAAAGACAAACAAAAGCCTGTTGAGTTCTTTGTTCGCTTACTTTCTCCCAAATCTGCTCCCGCGTGCACCGCCACGAGGCCTGTGCGGGCGTTTCATCGAACAAAGAACATAGGGAGTCTTTGTTCCCGGACTCGTGGGCGCTGGGTCCTCGAACGTTCGAACGCCTAAAGGACATGAGGAACTTAATCTTGCATCGATTGTGTTTGGGGGAGAGCGTTAGGGAGTACCGGGGGAAGGAGAGAACAAGGGGAGGATGAAAGGGAGAGGTGAAAGGAGGTCGGACGCAGGACGCAGGATGCAGGCATGGAAAAGGTATAAAAGCGCTACTGTTTTCAAGGAGGTTGCTTCTCATCCAATCCAACACAGCTACTCTCATACCCACTCTCATATCTATTCGACCCACCTCGAGTGACCATCGCTCAGCTTCAGCTTCAGCATAGGCATAGCATAAACTTGCATTTTTTAAATTCATCGCTTAATTCTCAAA
>MU271207.1:18021-83103 GCA_021432655.1 Atractiella rhizophila | reverse complement strand
CCTGGTACATGTTCTTAAATGTCTAGTACGACCGACCTTGTACCGTCATTTCATTTTGTTCGAGTGTTGGAAGTCGTATCCAGGAGATCGAGACATGTAGTTAATAACTATCTACAAACTCAGGAAGGAAGGACGCACTCTCAAACTCACAAGACGCTTAGCAAAGACCAAGGGACTCAAGGGGTTGGTACCGTGGTTTCTCTATTCGTTTCTTCGTTATTTCACCAAAATAAAATATCATATACATTAGATGTGTGGACCAAGGGGTTGATGCTGTGGTCTCTCTACTCGTTTCTTCGTTATTTCACCAACCACTTTTCTTTTCCCCTATCTTCGCCTTCCGGAAGAATTATTCAGGTCGAGTCGCCACTTCACGGTACACGAAGCCTTATTGTCACGTGTTTAGCTCGTTCTAACGCTTTGGTGAGCGGGCACGAGTTGTAGATAGGTTCTAGATTGTAGGTATAGGTCTTATTGGACCATATAGGCGTGCGGCTGGGGTACAGTAGCAGTAGTCCTCATGGTTGTCGAACTGTCGGTTAGGACGTCCGATGACGTGGAGTGAGGGGGGTATGAGAACGGATAGGAGTCGGTGAGGTTGTGGAGGGTGCGTGCTACCGGTTGGAGTGGAGCCGTGTGAGGGTCAGGAGTTGGTGTATGCTCAGGAAGGGGAAGGAAGGCAGGGTCAGAGCGTTCAAGGTGTTCTTGGTCTTCGCCCCGCACTACCCCACCGAGTTCCCCTCAAACTGACTGCTCGCACCCCTACCCCTCCTCCTACTCCTATCCCTCGTTCACCTCTCTCACCTCCTCAACTCGCTGACCTTCGAGTAGCGAGAATGCCAACCTGACCGCCCACGGGTTGAGTGAACCCTGGCACCTCTACCATACATCAAGGCGAAGCAAAAGAAACCTACTATACCTAAGAGAGAGATACTTGAGGTTCGCAATGTGACGCGATACAAAAGGCGTCTCATGCGCGTGTCCGAGTAGAAAGAGAGACTACTGATCGTATGATATCCAAGCCTAAGAACATACAAACCTTCCCTTGTAACCTTACACTCCACTTCGGACGTGCGATTTCAAATGAAAATGTGGAACATTACTCCACCATTGAGCGACGTCAACGCAATAATCCTCTTACTTCTTATAAAACTAGGGAGAGTGGAGCGTAGATCTTCTCCTGGATCAACTGCACGTTATCGAAGAACAGGTGAAAAAGTACATAAAAAGAGCTAACACCAGTCTCAAAGGACGAGTCCACTATAAGACCTCTTGCTCACTGGACGCAAACCCGAGATGGTGTTCGAGTTTACACACGAGATACTGAAACGCCAGATGGGGTAACCAAAGCGTCCAGCCTCTTTACCTTGACTGGGACTATGTATTGCGAAGTTGATTGTTAATTGCTATACACAGCTGAAGGGTCGACTGAAGTAAAACTGTCCGAATACCGTGTGGTATGGATGAGTTTGATCCGGAAAGATTTAGGGAGTGAAGTGATCAAACCCAACGGCCAGGGTAACCCAAAATAAGTTTGTATCTCATCAGAAATCAATCATGCAGCCGAAATATTTCTTTGGAGAGTATGATTTTTCAACTTCATCGTCTTCTGAAGCTATTAGAATACTTCACAACTCACCAGCAATTTCCTTTGTCGAATTGTTCAACCAGTGTTCTATGACATGCTCCTAATATCAGCTGTAATACAACCCTTTAAGATTGGGACAGTGTTCAGTGTTTTCTGCAACCAAGTACCTTCTTGGTTGATGTTTGAATTATTGACCAAGACAATACACTGTGGAATGAGGAGTCCAGTCCCTCTTCTTTTGGAGAAACAAGTAACAGATATCGTATAAGATCTCGATCAAGCTATTTCCACCACATTGGCCAACCCATCCCCCATCCAGTCTCTAGTGCCTTCTAACCCAACCCTGTCATCCAGCAGCTGCCTCTTTTTTGCTTCACCCATTTCCCCTTCAGCAAGCTATACTTTACTCCCCCTGCTTCTTTGCCTAATTTCTGCTTTGATTCCTCACCTGTGCTACTTGAGAGCTCAGCCTCCACCACTCCTGGCGCCACACTATCCAACAACGCACCAGTGACCGTTCGTTAACACTCTCTACACCTATGTCTCCACCTGCGGGTGCCGACCAATCCTCCCTAGTTTCTTTATCGCCTCTATGTACAATGTTGGCCATGATATTCAGAGCTGGTATCATAGACTTGGATGAAAGAGAGAAGCCTGTGATATTTATTTGCAATTTTGTCTGATCATCGATGAAGACTGACCTTTATCCACTTGATAACGAACTTGGGATAACATTTTAATTGTCGCTTGCCTGTCAAAAGAGGCTTCCAGTGCACTCAGCAACAGTGTACCCACATCATTTCATACCTTCACATATGCAAGGCTGTACCTGGGAGGCTGAGGCTATGAGTGAGGTAAGTTGGAATTTAGACATGTAATCTAATATGGCCGTACCAGTATAGAAGAAACCTGCTCTTCATTTCCTCAGTGGGTTCCTTCATGACGGATGCTGCATTTGATACCTCCCATGGTAGGGAAACGACTCAGTAACCACCATCCCTTCCTCTATTATTATGTGGGAATGGCTATTGAACCCAAGTTACATATACATCACCAATGCTGATACCTGACTGGAGCTGTCTGAAGCTACAAATTATCTTCAATTGATAATTTGATTACATTAGACTCCCATCCATGTATCAAATAGCATGGAATTGTCCTTTATGATTTGGTACAATTTATGATGTAGAATATATTTTACATCTTTGGCATCAGAGGTATGTGCAATGTTAACTGTGCTAAAGAAGAGAGTTCAAAGGTCTATGGAGCTTACGAAGAGGAATAGTAAGGATCAGTGATTAGTGATAGAGATGTCAAGGAGTATGGTACTTGTGGGTACTTGTGCCGCAGGTACCTGTGCACAACAAGTTATAAATCAGCTACAGAGGGTAAATTTTCATCAGGGGTACCTGTTTGTGTTCCCTGCTAAGTACCTAAGAGTACTTGTGAGCATATGTCCTGAAATGGCAGGTATCTATGGGGTACTTGTTTGAAAGAGTTAAAGAGAGTTTTATATCAAATTTTGATCTTTTTCACATTCAAAATAGCTCTATCTGGCTCTGAGATACAAGTAACAGTGGTGTTTAAGCCATAAGTAATGTATAATAAGTCATCTATGTAAACTAATTGTGCCTAAACTGTAAAATTATGTCGATGAGTAGAGTCTAAGTTAATACAAGGGTACCCGTGAGTAGTACTCATGAGTATAAGGGTACCTGTGTCAAAGGTCACGACAAGTTACAAATCAGGCTCTAAGCTGATCGATACTCATGAGCAAGGGTACCCATACTCGTAAGTACTATTTGTTGCATCTCTAATTAGTGAAGGCAAGGAGTCTACACATGTACTTTTTCCTTTGCGCTTTCCACATGCAGCCAATAAATATCAAGTAGACAGCAATAGATACCTGGATGTTCCAACCATCTCGCCATCCCTACTTCAACTTCTACTCCTCAACTCAAAATTTTCCTGTGGATCTTCTGCCAGCAGCAAAGTATAGTGAATGGATTAGGATAGAGCATACAAGTTATCAGTTGGAGTTGGAAAAAGGGTTTGAATTATATTGGAGGGATGGACAAGCGGCTTGATGGTGAGAATTAACTTCAGTATTATTACTACAGGGAAAAATGATATGATCTCATCTTTGGATTGGTACTTCATATGTATAAGAATAATAGTCTATTAGCAACAATAAACATTAGTCAACCATTCTAGAGTCCAGATGCTCATGAAAGATCCATCAGACTAAGAGCATAATTAAGATAGAATATGTCATTCCATGCTAGACGTCTATGTAAAGCCTGTCAGCCAGAGAGGAGCAGAAAGCAAGGTAACTTTTCCATCCATAGCTCAGCTCAAGTACAACAATTGAATCTCTTGAAATTCCACTTCAGATTTTAAGGTAATGAGAGCGAAAGGGCAGGGATTTTTAAGGCTTGTATTATGTGATACAACAGGTGAGCAATATAGGGAAATAAAGATCCTATAGGTGGTGGATGACAAATTTCAGAGTTTAGAGGATAGAGTTAACCTCCCAACGGACGGATAATATAACCAAGAAAACGTTCGTAAGACTAGTTCTTGAAAATTAGGGGCTGGGATCGATACAGTGACAACAGTACACCCACAGATACTTGTACCTAAGGTGGAGACAGATCTCCCATTACGCCCATTCATGCATTGTTAGCAACAGAATTCAACTACACTATAGGACATAAAGGACATGCTTATAAAGAGAGTTTTAAGATTAAAAATAAATGGAGTTATGGAGGAAATTGAAATAAGTGGAAAGTAGGATGTAAGCCATAGTTGTGGAAATTGTAGCCAACACTTTTGCCACATGGATCTCTCTGCCATTAAAGCCTATCGACCTACAAGTGTGAGACTCATTACTTAATTCTACTATCTCATTTCACTAGAAATCAGGTATGTAGTCTTCATTGCATTATAATCTTTCTATCATCTTAATTTTACTGGGGATCAGCTCACATAAATCATACTTAAGCAGCAAATGCCTCAACGGCCGAGTCTGTGAAAAAGGCAGCAGGGTTCCTTGAGGCTCTGGGAGGAAAGAACGTTACATAGAGGGGGAAGGAAAAGAAGGCATTGGAAGTAACAACTGTGCCAGCCTCAAAAATCTTCTACCCACTTATAATCTGGAGGTCTCAAACATTGGTTAAGAGAATGGCAAACCCATCTCTGTCCAAAAGCCATCAAGATCGAGATCAAGACAACCAAACTATCAAAAGCAGAAGCCAGTGAACCTAACATAGGATGATGCTCAATCACATCTGCTTCTCAATTGACTGTCTGATGACTCTACTGTTGCCTCCTTCTGAAGATTCCTTAGCATCCAAACAGAGAGAAGAAAACCAAACATATCATTGGGAAGACCAGATGGACATGGATGCAGTTGGGCAGCCTGAGCCCAGTTTGTTGTGCACTCAGGAGGAAGACATGCAAGTTGGTAGCCAGCAGTCACCTGCCTCAGAAACCTCCATCATACCAGAGGATAATTTCACAGGTTCATGGGGGCAAGCTAGCAAGGTGGATAAATTAACATGGATCCTACCTGAGGTACCAAAGGGTAGATACCTAGAGAGTCCGCCTGAGGATCCTTATCCATAATTCCTTGTTGTTATTGTAGAACGTCATAATTATTTCGCTTTTCAGAGCCTTTATATACTTGTGGATACAATGTTCTAGAATCTTCAGAAAAGTAAGATAAGACAAAACGCGAGAACTTGTGGCAAAAAGGAACGTTCTAGAATTGCCACTCAAGTGAGATGGCAGGATGAATCATGAACGACAACACACCCCCTCAGACTGCCATCAATCCCATCTCTTCGTAAAACTTCTCCACCTTCTGTCTTGGTAATGCTTTCGTAAAGATGTCTGCAAGGTTTTCTTGTGTGGGGATGTACGCAACTGATATAGCTCGTGTCTCGACTTGATCGCGGATGAAATGATGGATGATATCGACATGTTTCGTGCGTCGGTGGAATTCTGGGTTGTGAGCGAGAGCAATGGCTCCTTGATTGTCGCAGAAAAGTGTCGTAGGCTCGTTATTTTGGATTCCTAGGTCCGTAAATAGCTTTCGAAGCCAAATAGCTTCACGGGCGGCATGCGAGAGGGCGACATACTCAGCTTCCGTCGTTGAAAGTGCTGTTGCAGTCTGTTTCTTCGCAGACCAGGATATTGCACCTCCTGAAAGTAAATAAGCATATCCAGAGATAGCCTTCCTCCCATTTGCTTCACTTGAATTTCCATCTGCATCCGTAAATCCTACAGCTTTGTCGATTTCGCCTCCGTTTCCTCCATAAACGAGAGAATAGTCCTTTGTGGACTTAAGGTACTGAAAAACGCGTTTGACCGCTGTCCAGTGAGTTGAGCTTGGGTTTGAGGGTTACTGTGATAGGGTTTGGACTGCAAATGCGATGTCGGGGCGTGTTGCAATTGCAGCGTACATTAGAGAGCCGATGGCTGCTTGATACAGCCTCTGGGCTTCGGGCTTGACTTCCCTTTCATTGGGGAGTAGCTTGGTGTTTGTGTCGAGAGGGGTGGACACTGGCTTGGCATCTTGCAGTCGGTATTTCGTGATGATTTGATTGATGTAGTTGGCTTGGGAAAGTGTAATGGTTCTGTCCTGGTGATTTCGTGTGATTTGAATCCCAAGAAGTTGAACTCCTTCTCCTTGATCTGTTGCATCGAAGGTTTGTTGGATGGCCCTCTTAACTTCTGCTATCTCATCGTCATCGTTTCCAACAATCATAAGGTCATCCACCCAAACAACAATGATAACCATCTTTCCTTCTCTCCTCCTCACATAAACACAGTAGTCCGCATTTGATCTCCTGAATCCGAGCTCCATTAGAGCTTTATTAAGACGGACATTCCAGATTCGCCCTGACTGTTTTAGTCCGTAAAGTCCTTTGACGAGTTTGAAGACCTTTCCTGAGCCATCATCGAAACCAGGAGGTTGCTTCATGTAGAGGTTAAGCTCCTCCTCTAAATCTCCATTCAAGTAAGCTCCTACTACATCCATAAGGTGTATCTTCCAGCCATTGGCTGCTGCAAGTGTGATGATTGCTCGCAAAGACTCCATTCGAGCAACTGGGGCAAATGTTTGATTGAAATCTTGCCCAGGGATTTGGCTAAATCCCTGTGCTACAAGTCTTGCTTTGTAGCGCTTTACCCGTCCTTCTTCATCTCTCTTTCGACGGAAGACCCACTTAGCGCCTATGGCTTTTCGATCTTTCGGCAACTTCACCAATTTTTTCTCCCAGGTTCCATACTTTTCTAACTGGTTAATCTCATCTTCCATTGCCTCCTCCCATTGTTTAGATTCATTAGATTCCTTTGCTTCTTCATAACTGGTAGGGTCGTCACTTGAGGTGATCGAAGTTGTGAAGGCAAATGCGAAGTTGGCGGCCGCATCCGTTGGAGGTAAATTTAGTTCTGGTGCAGTCGTCGACGGAGTCGTTGATTTTGTTCGTGATTTTGGTCTTGCCTTTCCATAGTTCAAGGTATAGTAGTCCACTGCAGGCCTTGCTCGCTTTCCTAACCCTGATTCATAGGTCTCGATTCTTGGTCTCGCACCTTCGTTTGGTTGGGGTTCAGGCTTCGGGAGTGGTTCTGGAGCTGAGGGTGTTACTTGAGCATTTTCTTCTGCTGGTGCGTCTTTTCCTTGATCTTCTTCACTTGGGTGAGAGGTGTCTGTAGTGACTTCAACTTCTTTTGGTTCTTCTTCGGCGAAGATGTAGTTTCGTGATACGAGTATCTTTCCATTCTTTGGATTGAAATAGTGGATTGCCTTTGGTCCATCCTCGTATCCAACAAAGATGACTTTGATTGACTTGGGGTCTAGTTTGGATCTTTCATTTCTCTCGTCAAGGACCCATACATCCATTCCAAACTCCTGGAGATGCTCGACTGTTGGTCTCTGGGTGGTCCATGCTTCGTGTGGGGTTTCATCCTTTAGGGCTCGTGTGATGGAGCGATTTCTAAGGTAAGCAGCATGTCTTACTGCTTCAGCCCACAGTTTAGGACTGAGATTTTTCGCAATCAGCATTGCCCGTGCGAGTTCAATCAGAGTGCGGTTCATGCGTTCCGCCACTCCGAGTTGTTGATGTGAGTGTGGTGCGGTGAGTTCTAGCTTTATTCCTTTCTCTCTTTCTAGCCAGTCTTTGACTTTTTCGTTTAGGTATTCTGTTCCCCTATCGACTCGAATGCGCTTTGGGGTCCGTTCGTACTTTCGTTCGATGAGGTTGATATATGATTGGATGCGCTGGAGCGCTTGTTCTTTCATTGACATGAAGAGGACCGTTGTGCGGCGCGTACAGTCATCCGTAAATGAGATGTAGTATTTGGACCCACCGTAGGAGGGAACCCGCGATGGTCCCCAAACGTCAGAGTATGTAAGTTCGCCGGGTGTTTCTGACCTTGTTGACGCTTCGTGGGGATAGGCTCCATGTGCCTGCTTTGCTTGGATACAGGCTTCGCACTGCGAAGGTGAGCTGGTTTCATCTACTGTCATTCTGTCAACTAATCCCTTCTTGTGCAGCTCTTCCAGTGTCTTTGCGTTGATGTGGCCAAATGCACGGTGCCACTCGTCCCACGTTCGCGCTGGTTTCTCTGCTGCTGCCATCGCCTTTTCACCCCCTCGTTCTATACTTTGAAGTAGGTACAGGTTTCCCTTCTTTATTCCTTCTCCTAGCAACTGATCACTTTTGTTTACCAGTTGTACTTTTCCTCCTCCGAAGACAGCCTTGCCGCCTGCGTTGTCGAGTCTGCTGATGGAGAGAAGGTTGTTTGGTGCTGAAGGTGCGTAGAGGGTGTCTTTTAGTGTGTTGACGATGATCTGACTACCGACTTTGATAGCCAGTTTGTATGTTCCGCGCACAGTTGCCTCGATTGGTGTTTCGGAGAGACCATGTATCTTGAAGTTTGATAAAGGTACGCATGTTTCCTTTATGAAACCGTTGCGATCATTTGTGATGTGTGAGGTAGTTCCGGAGTCGGCTAGCCAGGTGGTCTTAGGGAGCGAGCCGTCGAAGTGGTCTTGCGCGTGGTATGCTGAGTCGGCGAGGCGTCATTGATGTTCGAGGTTCCTGAGGCTTGGTAAGCCTTTTCCCTCTTCCCTCTTCCGAAATTCCTTGGTTTCTGACCTTCCTTTCCTCCTCCCTTAGCCCAGCACTCTGCTTTCATGTGCCCTTTCTTGTGGCAGTTGAAGCATTCGACGTCGGATCTGTCTCCCCCTCCTCCTACTTTCGGCTTCACTATCCTCTTTCCTTTCGCAAATAGCGCTGTCTCTAGCGCTCCCGACTTCTCCTTCCTCCGCCTTTCTTCTTCGATCAGCAGTGCCGATAGTTCGTGCGAGGACAAGGTCGGCTTATTCGAATGCGCTCCGAAATATGCGGATGTGAAGGTGTCCCACGACTCCGGCAACGACGTAATTAGAGGGAACGTGAAGTCGTCGTCCTTGAGTGTATCCCCCATTAAGGCAAGTTCTTCCTGAATTCCTCTAAATGCGGAGATGTGTTCCACCATACTGAATCCTTCCTCAGCGTACGAGCGATACAACCGCCGTCTCGCCGCTAGGATTCCCAAGATCCCTTTCGACTCTTTCACCGCGCACAATTGCTTCCACATTTCTGCCGCCGTCTTTGCTCCAGCCAAATGTATCAGCTCGCCATCGGTGATCGTCAGCTCGATGCGCGTCTGCGCCTTCGCGTCTTTCACATCCCATTCGTCGAGCTCCCTCTGGTTCCTCACGATGTCTTCTTCGCCATCGGTGCCTTTCTCCACTATGGGGTTAGGTCTTCTCTTTAGCTTCGCTCCTGTGACATAGTCTAACAGGTCAAGTTCTCGTAGGACCGCCGTGATGCGTCGTTTGTACGCCACCCAGTTATTCGACTTGAGCGGCTCGATCTTGAATGCATTGAAGGACTCGGACATGGTTGCGTGGGGTTGCTAGCGGGGATTGGTGCGTGGGTGCGTTGTTTCTTTCGTGCTTAGTTGGTAGGGTGCCGTTTTGTGTTATGGGCTTGTTGGGCTCATAACCTGTTGTTATTGTAGAACGTTATATTAATTATTTCGCTTTTCAGAGCCTTTATATACTTGTGGATACAATGTTCTAGAATCTTCAGAAAAGTAAGATAAGACAAAACGCGAGAACTTGTGGCAAAAAGGAACGTTCTAGAATTGCCACTCAAGTGAGATGGCAGGATGAATCATGAACGACAACATTCCTTCTTACTATAACCACCTTCTTGCAGTCCGTAGTGAAATGCTACGACCAGGTTTGAACTGGATTGGAGGAAAGAGCTCCAGCTCCAGATACTTCTTGAAACCTTTCAGCATTTGAGCTTGTAACTGGTTCTTGATATACTTCTCCAATGCCTTTGGGACGACAGATCTATCTTTCACTTTTTTCCATGAAGATAAGCTTGAAGTTTCTCATAGTGTTCTGGATCATTGAGAAGGGAATAGGTTTTAGCATACTGTCCCATCTAATCATATTAATTTGAGGAACAAGATAGCATGCTGTCCTATCTAATCATATTAACTTGAGGAACAAGATATCTGAAACTGATGAACCTATATTAGAAAGTGGAAGCTCTTCTGTGTTTTCATAATAACGTGCCTATGCTCTTATACTCCTGCCACCATAGTTATCATTAAAACAATGGAAGAGTGCTGCTATTTTTGCACATTTTCTTCTGCTTTTCTTCCCCCATATGGGTTATAGTAGGATGATTTATAACATTCTATTATGCTTGATGAGGGCGGTGTAAGGGTTCAAAAGTACATCTTATAATTTATACTAAGTAGATAAACCAACTTGTTGAAAAGGTCAAGGTGTCGACACATAGTTAAAAGAGGCATGTTGAAGAGGTTAAGGTGTTGACACATAGTTAAAAGAGGCATACTTTTAACTATATGTTGACACCTTGACCTCTGTAACATGTTGGGACGGATGATAATTATATCTGCTTCTTCTGTTCCAACAAAGTTGGTGGAAAAAGTGGCTAAGGATTGATGGTCTTGATGAGAATCTTTAAATACAAAATACTTGAACTCTCTGTGATAAAGTTGCTGTTCTCTTCTCCCTTCTTAAATCCTTTACATGGGCCCAGGATGAGTAAGGAGAATTAGATATCACTTCTGGGATTCGTTATCAGAAAACATCCAGGAAGTCATTAGTAAGAGAAGCACAGGTACTCCTCTTCTTCTCAGCCTTTTCCAACAACTTTTTCTTCTCCTCTTCTCCTTTGCCGACATCATGCAATACCAAGATGAAACAACATTGTCGTTCTATCTCATTAATCTGGCACTCCTCGTTCTCTCCTTGTTGTTGGAACGCAAGAGAAGCTCATCTTAGATTCAAGACAGAGGGCTTTCTCCTGTTACCTCTTTTTCTGACACCGTAGGAAGTTGCACATCCTTCTCCTCTGAGCTGACATTTTCTAAATAAAAGCTTAATAGCCCAACCTATATTGCTCAAGGAAACACAGAGGCATGTTACATAGCCCTGTCTCCTCTCCTACTGTACTGCTACCCAATCCTTTCTTTCTCGCCGTACGCACATGATATCTATCACAGAAGGGCTTCTTCGCCTCCATAGTATCACACTCCATGCCGCCATCCGTGAGAAATTATGTGCGAGCTCAAATTATCTCGTTAGACTTTATACTATGTCATGTAAAATTGGGGAAGTGATGTAGGGTTCAAGGACAAACCAATTCAGTGGCTTGTATCCGCAATCCGTGAGTATGTCTCCCATTCTTACTATGTCCTGGGAATAGTATGCACAAACTGGTATGGTGGTAATTTGTTTGCCTTCCTTTTTAGAATTCACCCATAGTTTCTCTCTTTTGTTTGTATTATCTTGAGGTGAATATATAAAGTGTAGAGCAGGATAGGGAAAAAAATATCAGTCATATGTGAGTGACACAAAGTATGAGGAGGAACAGAAATATTAGTCATATGGAATCATACAACTTCAGCCTTTGTAGTTGTTATCCAACATGTACATAGATTTCTTTATCCTTCTTAACAGAACTCCTCTTCAACAAAGCATCTCTCCGCTATGAGCGAACTACAAGATTTTCTCAAAATAATATCTGAATCCCAAACAAATATTCTTGTTCATATAGAGATGATGATGGCCACCATTGAATGTCATTCCTAGGACATTTATAAGCTTATGACCATGCCCATAAAAGAAGACATCAAGGATATCAAGGAAGATGCTAAGGAGCTAAAAGGAGAGATGGTAAATGTGAAGTTTTGATAAAATATTAGACATAGTTCAAACTATAAATCAGTAAGATAAGGAAGCATTATTGTTATCAAATTAACAAACTCAAGGAGTTTGAAAGCATGGATGCAGAAGTGAAATATACCTTCTTAGAGAAGGTTTGAATGAGTATGTGGATGTATGTCCATCTAAGCTCTATCTAATGGGCTCAACATTCTTTACTTTCCGATGTTCCTCGATGTCCATCTAAGCTCTATCTAATGGGCTCAACATTCTTTGGGAGGAACATCGGAAAGTAAAGAATGTTGAGCCCATTAGATAGAGCTTAGATGGACATCGAGGAACATCGGAAAGTAAAGAATGTTGAGCCCATTAGATAGAGCTTAGATGGACATACATCCACATACTCATTCAAACCTTCTCTAAGAGTCAATGTATCTATTCAACACCATCGTGACACTAGTAATAGAATGGAAGGCTTTGATTGGATAAATGTGTTTGGAGAATTTGAGGGGGGTCATTTGTATACTGAGATTGGAGGAAACATATACAGGTTCTAATAACCCTCAAGATATTGTGGGCTAAAGGGAGGAATCATGTTTATTGGATTGGCAAGTTTCAAGGAGATAGGTACATTATGAATATTATATTATCTACATATATATCTAAATTATTCCTACTTCTCCAGTACTTTCCCCTCAAGCGCACTCATAATCATATCCTATTTGGTTTCTACAATAATCAGCAGATGCTTAATTGTTGGTCCATGTCTTTTCTTCTGCTTCTTGTCCAATGTAGGGGATAACACCCTAGAAGAGGGGGAGCTAGAGGTAAGGGTGGAGGACTTAGAAGTGGAGGGGTTGTGGTAAGGTGTATAGTGATATGACAGGGTTATGGCTTCACCTTTATTTCAAAGTTGGGCATAGGAGCCTGCTGTTATTGGTCACCACAATGTGCAGTGAATGAAATAGGCATACCTGAGGAGGGCTAGGACAGAGTTACTGTGAGGATGATGGTGTGATAGAGTGGCTCTGATGCTGGTCTAGCTCTTCATTAAATGATTGAAGCTTATAGTAAGGAAAGGGATTACTCCTGAGGTCTATCAAGTGGTAGGATATATGATGAGGTCAAAGGTGAGCCCCTATGCTCTTGAACTTGTGGGCACACAGCCCACAATTTTCATCATACCCTTGGCAGTGCACAAACTTGGTGTTGTTGTAAATGGGGCTGCAACAGCTTGGCTTCCTAAAATCTTCTTGTCCCCGATGTCTCCAAGGAAAACAACACTTACTGGTCCAAACATCCTTACAACTGGCTCTCCATCATAGCCAATGTAATGACATTCCTCCACACACCTCTGTGCAAATTTATGTTTGTTGTTATCATCGTCCTCTTTCTTAGTATCCAAATCTGGAGGTCAACCACACTTGTATACATCTTCTCCATCTCCTCCATCAGAAGGCATTAAAGAATTTAGAAAGTAAGAATCAGTATTACATGAGAATAAATACAACAAAACACACACAGGCCAACTTAGCATTATTGACAACTGTGCTGCCTCTGTTGCCAGCCATTTAGCACTCAATTATACCAGCACCATTACAGTCACACTGTGTTCACAAGCCAAGAGGTGGATAGAGCAAAGGAAAAGGGGATGGAGAAGAAGGAAGCGTACATTTAGTGTAAGCAGACCTGGGTCATTGCTTCTTTCCTACAATTTGGCATTCGATGGAAATGAAATCTGTGAGAAAACTAAAGTTCTAGTGCTGCTAAGGTGCCACAAAACAAAGCATCTTTGGAGTTGGCCCTTACTTCCATTATAATCTCATTGCCACTGCTTGCTTTACATTGTATTACATACAGAAAAGTAGCGTACTGTTCTACACTTGTGTTGTCTTCAAACAGCTACCCACCGTAGTTTCCACCATTTCCTCAATTTGAAAATTTTCCACCTTGCCCCACTCCAAGTCCTAATCATAGAGAATTAGGAACCTGGAACAAAATTAGGCACCTGGAACAACACTACCAGCTTATACACTTACACAAGGCTGAACTAAGTGAGTTTCCTGCTACCTTGAGGGGCCGAAAGCTTACTGATAGGCAGAACCCACTCTGACCCCCGCCTATTGACCAACTCCCTATGATTTGCTTGATCAATGGATTCAATATGCTGATGCCCTTGATCACAGATGGGGCATTTGCTGTTCATCAGTGAATTAAGTGGACATGTATATCAAGCCGTGGGAGCTGGAACAGGAAGGTTGTATGGATGTAACAGAGAATGTTATTGTTACATTCATCAGCTGTATGATCTTGGACACGAGCGGTAAAGGTTCCTGTTCCCTTATTGTAACTGGATTAAAGTCAGATGATGAATTCAATATCATTATCTATGTTATATTTTATTTCCATCACGATCTCCGGAGCGAGATATCTGTGTCGAGAGAAAAGGAAGTGAGGTGAACTTGAACTGTGAGAAAGACTGCTTGTGCCTTTAGCGCCGACAGCACTTCCTTCTCTGGAAGCGGGGGGAGATTTTGACTATTTGTATTTACCCCAATAAAGTTGTCCTCCTCTCTTCTCCTCTAAATCCCTTACAAGGGCTCAGGATGAGTAAGGAGAATTAGATGCGAATTAGATGCCATGCCTTGAACAGCCGGAAAATCTCCAATGAAGAGAGAGGAATTCTGTAGCTTTCTTATTTATGTTCGCTTTCTCATTTTTAGGCTTGTTTATACCTTATATTCCTTCTTGTCTCTCTTGTAACATACAATCCTGTAACCCTATAAAGGCCCTCTTCCTTCCTCTTGAAATCTAGCTTTTTCTACCTCTCCACCTGCTTGATTTTATATCTGACCACAAAACATAAGCTCAGAGTACCGGTAAGTTCCATTGTTGTATAGTGTAGATTATTTAGTTACCACCTACTTTGAAAAGTGGCTAATTTTTTTTTCAGATCAAATTTTATTTTTATTCTAATATATAGGTTTGCTACAGGTAATTGTTTTTCTATATAAAATCATCATTCTAGATATTCTACCAATTTTGTAGTAATTTAATGATGATTTTATATAGAAAAAAATTGACAGGAAAGCATCACAAGCTGCTCTAATGTTAGGAACTCGGCGGTGAGAAGCATATTGTCACACCTGGTACCCAGCGTCCACAACATTTTCCCCTTCCTGATAGGCTTTTACCCATCAATGCGTTCTGTGTTCAAATCTTCAAATTATGAGAACAGAACTGATTTCAAACCATGTAGAATAGTTTGTTATAATCCCTCAAAAGTATATAAACAGTTTTCTGTGCCACCTTTCAGTACCCACGATAGAGAAAATGGCTTTAAAACTCACCTCGAACAAATTGTTTAGCTGTACCCCAGAAAAACTCGATACACGAAAGTTCACAATGAAACTTAGGAAAGAAGATGGCAAGGTGTCCTGTTCTTTCAACAACCTTAGCCACCTTAGGCTTCTGAGATCCACAGTCAGGCCATAATACCATTAATTTCTCTAAATAAAAGGAAGTGTTGACCATATTTATACAGGTTAAATAATACTTACCAGCACAACAACATGTTCCATCTTCATTATGATCGGCTTTTGGCAGATGAAGAATCTTTCCTCATTACTCATAGTTCCTCATAACCTCATGGAGTAATGGAGGACAGAAATCGAGAACAAGATGGATCCCTCCCATAGCATGATGGTAGAAGAAGAACTGAATCCCAAACAGCTATTCTTGTCAATATGGAGACGATGAGGACAACCATTGAATGCCATTCCTAGGACATTCGCAAGCATATGACCATAAAACAAGACATAAAGGAAGATCTCAAGGAGCTGAAAGAAGAGATGGTAAATGTGAAGGAGATATTAAGAAGGTGAATCAAGGAGTGATAAAAGTAAACAAAAGTATTAATAGTATGTATAGTAGCATACTCTTTAGATTGGAGTGGATAGGGGCAGAGACCGTTACAAGTACAGAAGCAAATATGAGTTACAATTTCTGATTAAATGCTCAAAGTCCGTTACCTAATCCAATAGTGGAAAGTTTAGGAAAAATACAATTTAATATCGTAGATTTTTGGAGAACCAATCTGGATATCTCACTCCATTGGCAGAGATATTTATACACAGACAGTCACAAGGTCCAGAATGTTCCAGTATAATCCACTGTTAACTCTATTTGCCACCTGCCTGACAGAACCTTTGCCACATATTCCAGAATCTGAGCTATATCCATAAGCAAACCCTAACACTTACACAACACAACTGAACTTTTTTTGAATCGATTATAGTAAATTCTGCCCACAATCATATCAACTTTATAAAATAAAACATAGATAACCACCTTCTTTGAGATGCAGTAAGGCTGGAGTATTACTTTATACTTGAAAGTTTGCAAATTACTCCACTCAAGAGTTCAGAAATTGCTTGGCTCAAGAGTTTAATGTATTGTTGGAAGTTTTGGAAAGGACGGTTGAGGACAAGGATTATTTGAGAGAGATTATAGAGGAGTTCCTTTGGGGCATTGAGGGGTAGTTTATTTGGATGAGATTAACAAGGACAGATGGATATAAGCAAGATGCTGATGGTGGGTGAGGATGGAGGACTTTTAGACGATGATAATGTGGATATGATAAGTGGTGAAATGGGAGGTAGAGCAGAGCAGAGAGTAATTGGCCATATCAGATTTAGCAAGAGGATACATCCCTAAGGGATTAGGGGTACACAATAGGGTCTGGGAGGAAGTGGTGCTTGTGTAGAGTTGGGTTTAACTCTCACCACATTTCATCACATCTGGAAGGAGTTGTGGACTACTCTGTTTCTTATCTTGAGTTACTTATGCAGTTCTCAAGGTCTCTCTCTACCCCAAATATGTGCTATTAGATTGTTTGCTTAGTTCTTCTGATTCACAATTTCTTCCATGGCAGATACAACGTCGTTGTTGTGGTTTCAAGCTCTTCTATAATTTGGCTGACTCACATGTTATCTCTGTCCTCATAGGATCAAGATCTTGACCCTCCTTACTTCTAGTTGTAGCCTTGGCCCTACTGTACTAATGGTATGATAGAGCTGTCAGTAGAGGAATGGAGAAAGATAAAAGAAAAAAACAACAAAAACAATAAGAGCATAAACATATGAAAATCATAATGGAAGAAGAGAAGTATGGAGAATACTGAAGACAGGAACATAGAATATGGAAGAAAAGTTGTCTTATAAACCTAAGATTAGGAAGCTGAGATGGGTGATTGTGAGGATGAATTTAAAAGTTACAATTTACTGATTCTTACTCTATCACAGGAGCCAACAGTCTTAGGAGTATCATTGCTGGAATCACAGAAAATGCCGATATTAATCTAGGATCCGTCCCTCAAGATTTCTTCATTATACCTTCTTTAAACCATAGTATCATTCTTGGACAAGCATTCCTCCACAACCCAAAAGTGCTACTCAATTATGTCATATCAGATGGTTGTAGTACCATTTCTCTTTATTAACTTGATAATAAAATTCCAACACAAAATTTGACGTGGCAGACGACATAGTACAAGGAAGAATTTATGATCTTATCCATCATACGAAAGAAAAAGGAGGCAGAAAACTGAAGAGTGCTTCTCCAAGAATGCATGTTTGAGAGAACAGGAATGAGAAGTTGTCTAAAGACCAAATGAAGAAAGAGAATGGAGGAGTGGTGAAGATATGAAATGTGGAATTAAGGATAAGGAGCTAGGTGAGGAAAGATGGAGGACAGACTAAAGATGCAAAATTTTGGATTAGACAGATGGCTAAGTAAGGAGGAGTGGAAATCCTTTCCTAAGTCCTACGATGTTCTACATTATCCTATTCCCTTTATCTTGGAAGGAAAGCACTAACATGTAAGTGACATATAGCCTCTTACATGCTTCTGATGGACAAGTAGACTCTTTATGTCCATCCCAAGCAAAAAAAAGATGCTGAGACACGAATTTAAGGCCCAACAGCAGAAGCGAGAAGATAGCCTTGTTGATCCTCCTCGAGAGGCGTGCTGCAGGGTTGCCTCAGCGCTTTCAGCTTACACAACCTACACCTCCTCAATATTCGACCTGTCAAATTCATGTGCAGCAGCAGGAGGGTGAACCTTTCTAGAGGACATTGATGCCGACATCAGCCAGACCCGCCACCTTTACATGAAGAAAGCGATGTCGGTCTCTCTGATGGACAGTAGGAGGGACAATTTGAGATTCTCAATCTTCCTAACCATGATAGCTTCTCGGGATGCAAGACAAGATCAGCATCCTTTACTGTATTCAACTACTTACCAGACACAGTGGAGGCTATGTAACTTTCAGGCCGGAATAAAGTGGAGGAACAGATCGCAAGGAGCTCTAAGCAGAATCCAAGGTTTTCTAACTGTTGTTCTCTGGGAAAGATTGTTCTTCCTGCTTATGAAGAACCACCAGCAGAATTACATCAGCTATGAATCAACCCAGATACCCAAGTATCACAGCAGTTTTGAGAGAATATCCGCTCCTACAATAATGCTCTTTCCTTTACTTCTCTTGGAGTCAAGCGGGTGGCTACCTCTTCCTGGGCAAGGAGTTTACTCTTTCCGGATTCAAGGGGAGCTGTGCCATCGTATTAGAGTTTTGTTACCTGATTCTGATGGAGATGAATGGTTTGTACAAATCTACATGTTGGGATTCCTAAGGGCAGATTTGACAAAGCCTAGAGACCATTGGACAGCACAAACTCAAGGATGGTACTTTGAGGAAGTTGATGTGGCATATTACAAGGGACATTGTGGTTAAATTTCGACGTCCTGATGGTCAGAATTTTTTGAAAAAATTAGTTATCAGAACGCCAACTGTCTTCCTCTATGCTTCCCACTTTTGTTCCTCTATGGCAAGCAAGGTTGGCACATATATATCCCCCTCAGTCATGGAGATCTGTCTCAACGTGGTCTATGAGAGGAATATCGAAATGATGCAGGACAAATAGTTGGTAATTCCTTACAATAATCTTTAATAATTTCATTCTGATTAGGGACATTATTTTACCTAACATTATGATGAATATATATAAATAGAATATGGGGGAACAGAAACATGTTACTCAGATAAACTATTATTCCTACCTGCTTCACTTCAAGAAGGGCACATTCTCTCTAATTCACCATGGAGGCCAGCTGTTTCAAGAATTGGTTTACGATGTTTATGCTCAAATAGAAAGTAAGATTGAGGTTCCTGAGGTACACTCAAGAAGTTCCCTGAACTGAGTCTTATGTTGGACTTGGCGATGCCTTAGAAGATGCTCGAGCTGCTGTAGATGTTGGGTGGACCATTCTACCATCATCATACAAGGAATGTCCCTGCCAAATTAACCAGCAATTCCAAGATGCTATGACAATTGTTGGGAACTGAACTCTACTTCCTGGGTAAACAGCTGCCGATTGACCAGACTTGGTCTCTAGAGTTTTCAATGCAAAGGTGAAGGCTTACAAGGATAACTTAATCTTTGAAAAGTCCGTCGCTCCTTCTAGGTGATTGAATTTTAGAAACATGGTCTCCCTCATGCTCACACCCTCATCATCCTCAATCCTGAAGATGCCATCAGGGATGTCGAGGCGATCTACCATATAGTATCTGCCAAATTGCCTGACAAGGATACAGACCCTGAATTGTTTGAGATTGTCTGCAATCATATGCTTCATGGACCCTGCAGAGATATCAACCCAGATGCTCCATGCATGATAAATGATCGTAAAAATCCTGGAAAAAAAATCTATGGCACAGGGTTTCCGAAGCTATTTGTGGAAGAAATGGGCATCAACGAGGATGTATCGCCATAACAATGGATGTACCTTTCAGAAATCACAGAATGGATTTATTCACGACAATCATCGGGTCATACCGTTTAATGCTTATGTCCTTTGGCACTTTATAGCTCATATCAATGTGGAACCCTGCACCCCCATCAAATCAATCAAGTACCTCTTCAAATATATTTAAAAAGGAACTGATCGGGCACAAGCTATCCTTCATAGCACCCAAGGTGATGTTATGGTGGTGGATGAGATTTAAGAGTACTTGATGCTAGATTCATCAGATCTTCTGAAATTAAGTGTTAAGAACTACCCCCAAGATGATGTTATTTATGAGATAATTTACAGCCTGTTACAGGATTTTCCATTTTACTTTACACCAGAATTTTCCTATAGTTATTCACTTGGCAGTACACCTCCCTGATCAGCATTCTGTGACCTTTAATCCTCAGGATGAGTGTCAGGCTTGCCCCTACGCATTACCAAAATGCACCATCCGAGGTCATGTGACCCACTTTACCGTGTCATGAGATCACGTGCTTACCCATCGCCGCTTTGCTGATGTCTGCTCTGTTCGCCGCTTTCCCATTTCTCACACGAATCGACGCTCAGCAAACCTTATACATTTCGCCGGTCTGCACCGTCTCCATTTTTGCCTTATTGTCCTTTCTCACTAGTACTACCCAGTATATCTTATTTCCGAGTATTCCCTTTATTACTTTCTTGATCTAGCTATCTTACGTGTTTCAAGCAAAGTATGTTACAGTTTATGGCAGTGCCTTTACATATGTATATATATATCGAGATGTAGTGGTGGTGACCTCAGAGTATTCTCTTAGGTTTACCCCACTACAGGTTAGTCTTCTCATGCCATACTATTCTCTTAGGTTTACCCCCACTACAGACGCATCGCCCGTCAGCGGCCGCACATAGTGTTAGCCCTAACAATGAGTCTCTGGGTGACATTCTTGGCATGGACAACATTGCTAAAACAATGTTGACAGAGTTCTTCAGTTACTGTCAACCTAGCTGAGTTGAGGCAATACTTTCCAGAGCACATGGTCCTTACGGCCCTGAATGTTGATGTTGACATGATAAACAATCAGCTTATTCAATAATTTTTCTCCTGCAGGAACAAATCTACCTTAGTGCCAACCAATTGATGGATGACAGTGAGAACATTCAACAAGGCTTCACAGTTGGATATCCTAATACTCTCAATATGATGGGTCTTCCTTGTCATGGTCTTCATCTCAAAGTTGGAGCCCCTATCATCCTAATACGAAACCTCAATCCTTCAGCTGGGCTCTGTAATGGTACACCGTTGATCATCACCCAGCTGTTCTCCTGTGTCATTGGGGCTACCATCATTACAGGCAGATTCCTAGGCACCTCAGTCCTCATCCCACACATCGCATTGGATAGCAAGGCCTCCAATTCATTCCTGTTTACCTCACGCTGGTTTCATGTCCCTGTCAAATTGGCTTTCTGTCTCACCATCAATAAGTCACACCGCCAGTTGGTGGAGACTGTTGGATTGTATTGGGGCACACCAGTTTTTCCACATAGACAACTTTGTGTAGGACTTTCTGGAGTTTTGAAGGCTAAGAATCTATGAGTTTATTTACACCAAGTGCAAGAGATGGAGAATGAGAGGATGGAAAATATAGTGTACAGAGAAGTTTTGAATTTTCGCAATAGGATGCATGTAGACCTATACTGAAATTATATAGATTCATACCAAAACCCATGTACATATGGTGAGTCAGTGCTCACCAAAGGCTGCTGGAGGCTGGGGTCCAAGGGGCGAAGCCCCTGGCAGGGTGGGATGCCCGAGGGATGAGGGGACTGACACACATGTACATTAAAATTATAACATTGATGATGCAAATATACTCTGGTAAGATACACATGGACATTGGATCGACCTTTGATATGTCAACTCTTTATCGTTTCTTTGTTATGCGCTTGCATGCTTTACATCTAACTAATTCCACTCAGCTTTACTTCTTGCTCTTCCCAACTAAGTCGCTTCAACAACAGTGATCACCCCAGCCTACTAGTACCAATGATCTGCTGATCTATAAAGGACATAATGCAGGATATTGTTACGGCTTCAATTGCAAAACTGTCCCAGGCTCAGATTACGACCTTCTTTCGGAAGAACACTCCTTTGACGCAGGAAAAATGCGACCAAGAAGCTAGCCGACTTACCGACATGCCTGTCCACCCAACGCCTGTCCAAGGTGCAACTAGCTACACCGTCGTGTCTAACGATGGCACCTGTGTCGTCCAGTTCCGTTCCAGCGACTCTATGCTAGATATTGACTTTCTCAAATGCGTTGAGCGAGCCTACGACGGATTCATGCCCCACCATGAGTTTGTCGGCACCTTGGACGAGCTCTCCGTCTACAAAATGGCCAATGTGGGTGGAATCTCGATGTATCTTGCCCGCAAAAACCTACACCATGGTGATCCCTCCCTCCTTAGACAAACCGTCTTAGACTTTGCCAGGTGCGTCGCTCTCTCTTCTGGGGTGAAGGGAACTATGCGGCTAACAGTGTCCTGAAGATTTTTCGCCTCGGCATGGCACAAAACACCAGCAGGGATGAAGTGTCCAGATCGCGCTGCTCTGGAAAAAGAGTACATGTCGGAACTCATGAGTCTTCGACAAGGGCTACCCGAGCGTTTTTGGCCTACGCTGGACCAGCTCATCAGGAGGCTCCCGGAGCTCTTCAGCTACAGCTGGCCGCTTGTCCCTCATCACACCGACCTCCTGGAGAATAATATCCACGTGAACCCTCAGACCGGCCACCTCGCTGGCATCTGCGACTGGAAGGACGCCACCATCGGTCCTTTTGGCTTGTCACTCGGTGGCCTCGAGACCATGCTCGGGATTGCGACTTGGGAGGAGGGCCAGCCGAGCTGGCAGTATCTTGAGAATCAGCAGGATCTCCGCAACTTGTTCTGGGAGTCGTTGTATACGGCTATGGGGACAGTTTCTGATGACCAGAAGGAGATCATTGAGGTTGCGAGACTCGTTGGCTTGTTCTTGGATAACGGTTTCAAGTGGATCGATGACGAGACGAAGGTAGCAGCCAATGAGGGACACCAGGGCTTGCGTTACCTTGAAGCGGTCACGCTGAAGTTATGGGAGGCGTCCAAGCACATTGATTCAGGCGACAAAAAGAAACCTTTCTAGAAGGGAGCATAGAAACTCTCCTTATATTCAGACACAGGAACCCCGAGGCGGTAGGTCATATTCATGCAGAGCAATTGGACGATCAATGTTTTTGTTTTTTGTTGCTAATCCCTTTGTGGATGAAACAATTACAATTGTCAATTCATTTGGATTGTGATATTCGAACATTCAGGCTTATGCTCCTTTCTTTCCAAACCATCCTTCTCCAGCTCTCAGTCACAATAAGCACCAACATTAGCCTCCTTCACATCCCTGGCATACCGATACAGGATTCCACGCTTAACATTGAGTTCCTTCCGCCCATGTTTCTCCCACTCCTCCCTCCTCTCCTTCCACTGCTCCTCTGTCAGATCAGCGTCGATCTTCCTCGTGATCGAGTCGAACACTATCCTGTCTCCATCCTTAATCAACGCGATGGGACCGCCCAGGAGCGCTTCCGGACAAATGTGGCCAGCGATGAAACCGCGCGAGGCTCCAGAGAAGCGACCGTCTTTGGATCGGGTTCGAAAGTTAGAGAAATGGTGAAGTGGAATGAGAGGGACGAACCTGTGAGCAGGCACACCTTCCCGCCGAGTCCAGCACCCATCAACGCTCCGGTGGGACCCAACATTTCCTGTTCATTCATGACACATCAGCTGCCGTAAAATCAACATACCCCCAAGAAAACGACTCACAGGCATTCCGGGTGCGCCTTTCGGTCCACAATACCTCAGCACGACAGCATGTCCCTCCTTCACCTCTCCTTTCTCCAAGGCGGGATAAAAGTCTTCCTCCCTATCGAACACCTTCGCCACTCCCTCAAACCTCAATCCCTCCTTCCCTGTGATCTTAGCCACTGCTGATCCCGGAGCGAGGTTACCGCGGAGGATGGTGAGGTGGCCAGTCTTCTTGATCGCTTTGGCGATGGGGTAGACAACGTCTTGAGCGTCGAAGTCGAAGGGGGCAGCGGACGAGACGTTCTCTGCAAGCGTTTGGCCGGTCACAGTCATTTGGGAGCCTGGTCCATTCCATAAGTATGTAAGCTCTCATTCCAGAATTTGAGAGAAGGCCAACCATCGATTAGGTCTGTGTTCTCTAACAGGTATTTCACCACACTGGGGATACCTCCGACCTTGTGCAGGTCCTCCATATTGTACTTTCCTGACGGTTTAAGGTTGCAGATGTACGGAGTCTTATCAGCAACTATTGAAGCGGCAACACATTAGTTATATTGAATGAAAGAAGAAGAGACAAACCAGCTTGGAAATCGTCAATAGTCAACTCTATATCCGCCGATCTGGCCATCGCGAGCAAATGGAGGACCTGTGTTGCCAGTGAGTGTTTATGTTCTATGGGGATAAGAGGACAATAGAGAAGGGCAGGAGCACGCACCGCATTGGTGCTACCTCCGATGGCGTTTACGACTGCAATAGCATTCAGGAACGATTGCCTTGTGACGATGTCTCTTGGTTTGAGATCTTTCTCGAGCAGTTTGTAGAGGTAGGAAGCCGCCGAAAGACATTCTTTAAGTTTAGCTGTTCCATAATGGAAAGACTCAATGTTGAGAAGGGGCGGGGGAGGAAGGGGGAGAACATACCAGGATAGGTCGCTGGAGTGCTCGCGCTGTATGGGAGAGACATGCCCAGTACTTCGAGACATGTGGACATGGTGTTTGCAGTAAACATGCCTCCACAGCCCTATCACCATTGTCACATCTTCTTCACGATCTGGAGGGAAGTAGAAAGAACGAACGCCAGGACCTGGACAAGCATGTCTGATGACATCGAGTCTCTCTTCTTCCGTAACCTACCCCAGCCGCAATAGATCAGCATGTTTCACTGCATCATACCAAAGATGGGTCGGAGACTGGGGGCCAAACAGACCTTGCCAGCCAAGTAGGCGCCGTAGATCTCGAAAGCTTCCACCAACGTGAACTCGTCCCCAGCTTTGGCGTTGGCGGCGGGACAGTCGACTGTTCGTTTTCCTGGGCTCTATCCTCCAGCATGATCCGTTAGCGATGCTTTCTCTTTGGTTCTTGGCGCAAGAGAGAGGAATATGCGTCGGGTATGAAGAATTGTGTGGCTCATTGAAGAGGAGCGGTATGGGGGAGGGGAACGCACGATGGTACCGCCGTAGATGATTACGCTGGGCCTATTATGCCTCACAGCAGCCATGAAGGTACCAGGCATATTCTTATCGCACCCTGGGAGAAGAATGGAAGAATCGTAGTGCTGAGCTTGCATGATCTACCAGATCCCATGCCAAACATCGTCAGGCTTTTTGTTCCACAGAAGCGAAGGAGGAGAGAGGCGGACCATCTCGATATTGTCTGCGATCAGATCCCTGGATGGCAAACTGTAGTTCATCCCTTCATTCCCTTGGGTCATTCCGTCCCTGTATCACCATTAGCAAGTTAGCAGTCAACGGGTAGCAGGAGAGGATAGACGTACGAGACACCCGGAGTGCTGTGGATGAAGCCAACCATGCCATTTGCCTTGCAGCCTACTTGGACTTGGCGAGCGAGATCGAGGAGGTGAGTGTTGCAAGGGTTCCCTTCATACCTGTATGCGTACCT
The DNA here is from genome assembly GCA_021432655.1 of Atractiella rhizophila. Taxonomy (NCBI): domain Eukaryota; kingdom Fungi; phylum Basidiomycota; class Atractiellomycetes; order Atractiellales; family Hoehnelomycetaceae; genus Atractiella; species Atractiella rhizophila. Next base: position 57,692 of record MU271207.1, on the reverse strand, counting down.
CAGGAAGGGTGAAACCATGATATGAGGGAAGATATACCAAACAGCGCCGATGCCGACTTGAGGCAAATCCATCTCCTCGTCTGTGACTCCACATCCATACAGCATCGCTTTCGCTCCTGCATTGCTGACGGTCTGGGTGAAGAGTGAGGAGATCTTGTTCAGCTTCTTCTTCTCCCCTTGTTCGTTCTTGGGCGACGAAGACCGTGGTACGGAGTGGCTGGCCCATCATTAGTTATAATCCTAGCCGAGCAGGAAGGTCGGAGGCATACATGGAGACTTCAGCTTCAGCCATTTGTTGTGCACTTCAAATTAAAAAAATCACAATGTTTTCGTGTTTTAGTAGACCACCAAAGCTGACCACCAAGCACGCTTGTTAATGCTGCAGAGAACAAGGTGACAGGTAGAGAAGCCGTCCTTATAGCGTGCTTGATGCAATCTGCCGAAATCTGGCGAGTGATCGATCGATCGGGAGGGGGAAGGAGGAGAAGCCCCCCACCTACCCGCGGGCGAGTGCGAGCAGCCAATCAGCGAGCGAGCATTGGGAGAACGGGCCGTGAGCCCAACGCCAACACCCTTAACTTGTACTTATTATCAATTGCTCAAGAGAATGGTTAATGAGGGCGAAGGTGAGTGAGAAGGATTTGTCTGAGGGGTTTTCGTGGAACAGTTTGTGGATTTAGGCGGGAGAGGGAGGTATTTTTAAGTTCCTGCCCTGCTGATACATAATCGAATAATGTGTATGATGATTGGGATGGATCGGAAGGCTCCTAAACTCTGCACGACAATGTCTTGCCTTGAACTGTCTGAGCGGAACTTCACGACATCGTTTTCAATTGATTTCTTGCGCGACATGAGGAGACGGAGACACTCTCGTCTCGTCGTCGTTATTGTAAGCAAGCACAGGATTATTATTGACTGTCTGCCTCCGTTCTCCGCTAAGTTGCGTATCCACTTTGCTTGGTGCCTGGGAAGAGACATAGGCAGTGATGAACTTGGAAGGGTTGATGAAATGCGATTTGCACAACTTCTTCAACTTTCGTTAGTTATGAAACAAAACGGAGAAAGAATGGTGTGAACAGGACATTTTGCATTGTGCCGATATACCAATCAACAGGAAAAGGGAGGACCAGGACGTACGATGCTGAAATACCAAAGCAGAAAAGTGATCAAAGAAGCGATGCAAACGGAGAAAAACGCCAAAACGGGCACGAGGAAACCGAGCATGGCTATCGAAGTCAAGATGGCGAAGAAGCCACCAGCAGGAGTGAAGCCTCCGTACCAATAGCTCTGGAATGCAGCGGCCATGGATCCTATGCATGACCCCATGAGCCATCCTTCTCCTGACGATCTCGAGAGGCAGAGGACGAAAGGAGGAAGGAGATGGGGATGAGGATGGATGGCGCACCAGCTGCGACCCCGGCGGGTCCGAATCCAAGCCCACAGGTTCCGTAGAAGACGATGAAGAAGATGAGCGTCCAGGTGAGGATGATGGGCCAGTTGGGTACGACCCAGCTCTTGAATGCGCATGTGATTTGGTAGATCCAGTCGTGGTCGATGGAACGGCTGAGGGAGGGCAGTTGGGACAAGGTCGCCTGTGCCATTATGATTTAATTCTTGACAGGTGGTGAGGACGTTCGTACGTTGTCCCCTCCTTTATAGGTGACAAGAGGAGTGAGTCAACAGGTAGAATTTACGTCGTTCTCGTCTGCCAGTAGGTGAATTGGCGGAACAACTTCAACTTTGACACCATTCAAAGAAGAGTACGCTTTTCGGGAATGAGCATTTCGATGTAATGCTCTGCAGGTCTCTTGGTCAAAGTTCTAAGTTTCAATCTCAATCCACAGATCGCGGAACGGGAAAGAGAAATCCGCTTTCCCATTGTTTACCACCACCAGTACCCGCAAGGAATAGACTCACTCGGCATGTCTTGTGGTGAATACTATCTTAGCCAGTCTTGGGCAACAACGCGACAAAACGCGTAAACCAACAGTTATATCGAACGTACAGAAGCTTGGTGTGTTCGATCTCGTGTGCGGAGAGGGCACAGAGTCATTGGGTTTGAGCTCAACGTCCTGCTGAGCCAACTACACCGTCAACATAGGTTTTGCTGAAGAGAGCCGTCCATGGGCAGGTAAGGAGGAGCTTTGTGCGCTGGAGCTTGAGCTTTAAATTGGGTCCAACGTAGCCTAATTATTCTCGGCTTATTCAGCGTAAAAATACTCGTCGTTTAATCGACGACCCGTGAGGAACTGACAGAATCGCAGATAGCAGCTCACCTCCTCCGAAATTGGCTGTTTTGGGAGCTTGACATAGGAACAAGACTTGCAAGTGATGTATAGTCACCAAGTTACACCACTGGTCTATGAAATGGCTTAGGCTTTCTTCACTAAAACTAGAGCTTGCTGCGATAGCTGCTGAGAGCAGTAAGATGCCTGGTGCCATAGGAAGGGTCTCAACTGTATTTCATAACAGCACTTTGAGGTATGAATAATGACTTGACTTTGCAACACGATTCGAACCCTCCACTATTCCACTTCACTCTCACTCAGTGGAAAGCTCACAATTCCGTTTCATCACCCAAATTGCCTGTCAAATGGCAATGTCTCCCTCTCCACCTTTCAACACCAACTAGTCCAACTAACTCAGGCTCCCACTCACCACAACCCCGCCCAACGGATGTGAGTTCCTTCCATCTTGATCTTCCTCTGCAGATCCTCTCAGGAGCAACGTTGGTGGAATCGTCCCTCGTGGTTGGGTGTTGATGCGATGTTGATGAGTTTCTCCGACGGAGAAGCATTCGGAATATGATCTCACGTCTCCCACCAGCGTCACTCAACCAACCACCATCTCCCTCGCTCCCTCACGATTTAGCCCAGCAAGTCCCTTCGCTGTAGGCCACGATACCAGCGGTCGCTGCTTCAAGTGCACAAGTGTACGGTCGGCGGAGTTTTACGTCTATCTTTGACGCTGACACAGGACGAAAAATCCTCGGCTTCTTCCTTCTAACTTGGCAACTTTGCTCTTCTCATTATCTATCGAGGGCAAGCCTGTCTCTACGTATGCTAACGTTATCTAACGCTCTTCCTTCCCTTTTGTGTGCAGTGCAGAGTTTTCTTGGAGCTTTTGACGACGAACAAGCATCCCATTCCGCCGCTTCCTTACGAAACAAACAAGCAAGGCGGCAAGAACGGCGAGACTCCGGATTCTGACCGCGATTTCTACCTTTCTTCCTCCCATCAACCTCCCATCCACAAGACCAAAAAACCATGCTCGGTTAGTCTCCCTGCCTTCTCTCTGCACGAAAACGCACGAAGAAAACGAGAATGCTGACTATTTTCGGCCGTTCCTCCACTCCAATTAATTTAAACTCGACTCGGATGCGTCGAAACGAATAGTCCCTACTCCAGCTCACGATCTTTGGAAGAGGCAGGATGATCCTGCGACCGCTACTGATACGACTGGTACGCCCACGGGCACGGCGACGGAGACCCCGAAACCGAAAAAGGACCATTCGAACCAGCGGATCGCGGCTGCAGGTTCGTCTCTTCTCTCTCCATCCTCCCTCTTCCTCTGCACGATGCGGGACATACCGATCTGATCCATCTCCATGTATGTTTGTATGATGCGGCGAACGAACAGCGGGGACGGTAGGCGGCCTCGTCCTCTTCGGCCTCTTCTTCATCATCCTCATCACCTGTCGACGGAAGACGGTAGCGAGGCGGGACAGGAAGAAGTGGGAAGCGTCGATGAAGGCGGGCAAGAAAGCGGCCGTCGCGCTCTCCCCCAACCCCGTCTCTTCCTTCGCACCCACACCCTCACAGTCCGGCGTGTCGACTCCGACCACGTTTGGGAGCGTCAACTTTGGCAATGGGAGCGGTAGCTTCAATGGTGGTGCGGGTGGGAAGGGAGAGCAGAAGATGCCGGTTGCGGCGTTGTTTATGGGGTTGGGTGGGGTGGGGAAGGAGAAGGATATGGAGGAGCCGTTGCCTATGCCTCCGTTGCCTTATGGGAGAAAGAGAGGAGGATACGGGAATGGAAATGGCAATGGCAATGGCAACGGAGGGGAGGAGACGCCGAGGACGGGGAGTCGGGGGAGTGTGAACGGTGCCTCTGTACGTCTTTTCTCCTCGTCGACCTCATTCGCTTTCCCTTTTTAGTCCCATCGCCGTCATTCTAAGTAGAGAGTGTTGTCTGATTATACGTTGTGTGGTCGTGGAATAGGGAGACATCCACCCGATCGAAGAGAAGGACGAAACACCACCCGAGCCTTCCCCTCCACTACCCACGCTTCCAACCTCCTCCTCCCCGCTAGGAGCAACCGCAGCCCCTCAGCTTCCATCGAGTTCGCGAGCTGCGAAGGGAGGAGGGCTCGCTTTCCCTCCTCAAGCCGTTACTAAGCGAGAGAACTCGCCAGAGCCGCCGATGCCCCCACCGAAGGAGTAGATGATACTCCTTCACAAAACAATGCGATACGAACTCACAATATACGTATAGACGGAGGATTGGAGGAAGAAGGACATTGTTTCATGCTCATTCATCTCATCTCGTAATTCAAATACAGATACAGCAAGTTACTTACTTTACCATGCTCTCTTTCGAATCTTCGTCTTTCTCGATGATTTGTCCTTTATCTTTCTTTGTCCATGTTCGAATCCTTTTCGATTGCTGTTATTTAATGAGCGAGAGGAAGGACGATTGATTGTATGTTTGTTTACGTGGTGGATAGATACCATGGCTATTGAGATAACATGCTCTTTACTTGCACTACACTACAGTATCTCAAGAAGTTGCATGCTCCTATTACATTGCCTTTGCCCATTACAGAAATCCTCAAAGGATGGCATCAACAACTCGTGCACACCTCCACCCAAACACTGATCCTTCCATACCCCTCGCTCCACCTTCCATCCTTAAAGAGCACAACATCCCCATTCCCTCCATCCTCATTCAAGTCCACAGCCCACTCCATACCCTCCAACTCCACCTTTCCCGTCCCTGCCGCCTCTCCTTCTTGGATCGAGTAATAGAAAGGGGCGTCGGAAGGACCGAGGTTGTATGAAGCGTTTTGGAGCGGCGAGATAGGTGCGACGTATTGGGAAGCTGTGAAGGGAGAGAGTGAGAGCAGGGCATAGGAGTCCTCTTTGAAGTTTTCTGCGCTCGATGGAGGTGGTGAGACGAGCTGGACAGTTAGAGAAACTGCAGTGACGTCGTCGTCCTTTCCACCGTGACATATTGCACCAGCGTTAGCCATAGTTAGGAAGAAGAAAGAAGGGAGCAGGCTCACGGAACCGTGTAACGTGTAGACGGACGGCTCGTCGTTGATCGCTGTCGAGTTTCGAGCGTCAGTCACGATCCCTCGCCGCCCCTTCGTCACGCCTCCCCTCGTAACTTGGGACACTACTCGCTTGCTTGTTGTAGAGGAAGGAGAGGTGGTGGAATCGGGCGAAGGGAGGAAGACGACGTAAAGATGTGCTTGTGTACCTTCACCCAGCATTTGGAGGTTACGGAGGAGAATGTAGGAAGGAGAAGACGTACCATTTGTGAATGTGGACGGAGGGGCTATTTGTCGTTTTTGACGAATCATGGATGCGATGGTCGTCGTCGAGAACAAGAGGAGCAAAGGGAAGACTCGCATGATGAACAACCACTGCGACTCGAACAGGGCTAGAAAGACACGAAGGAAAGAATAGTTTCAAGCGAATGCTGCAGATTGCACTGGACGAGGTATCGTATAAGTTAATGAATCGCGAGCGCGAGCCCAAAGCCTTGTCTCAGGGTTTTAAGGGACTGCTCCCACTGCGGAGGGAAGCTCTACATAATCGTGACGAGGACTAGGACGCGCTAGCATTCATGAATCCCCAATGGAATTAAGGACAAAGAATCTTTGTTTCGAGAATCCAAAGCAAGCCAAACAAAGGGGGTTTACTTGTCGATCATGAGATCACTGAGATTCCTTTGTTCCGGGGTTTTCACTTGCTTCGCTTCACTCGTACAGCTTCTTAATGTTGCAGCAGGATTCATCGCTCCATGCTTGTGATAGCAACCGCAATGAATGTGATCACCTCGTTTCGACCGACAAGAAAAAGCCACCATTCAAGGTGCAAGGCAAGACCAGCAGTTTTCTAATGTCAGCAGTTTTCTAATGTCTGCGGGACCCACAGGCCCCTCCAGAGGAACGTGAGGCTCACGCTTGTTTATCTCTTCCCATCTACCTTCTCTTATTCAGCTCAGTTTCCATGCAGAGTTCGATGCATTCTGAACTCTTCTTTCTCACGCCGAGAGATGATAGGTAGAGGCCTGGTTTTCTTTCCGTTTAGTCGTTTGACCACCTCCGGGAGCTGCAAAGGAATGCCCAATTTGACAGCTAGTTCGTTAGAGGTGATTACTGAGTTGAGGTGTTCTTGAGAGCAAGCGCGAGTTTAGATACTTGAAGAGTGAGGGATTGAAGTTACAAGGTACTAAGGTACAAGGTACTAAAGCTGCGGGTTAGAGCTGAAGGAGGTGAGCATCTCCTCTGAATGTCGCATCTGGGAAATTTTTCTTTCTGCATTGTCAAACTTGTGTTCTACATTTTTTTGAACTTCCTCACAAGCTCTTTGGCTTCCTGCAAACGGTCCTTCGAAGCCTGCAAGCTATCTCTCGCTGTTTTCATCCACTCGTCTTCCGCAACTAAATCCTTCAAAGACTCGACCGTATTCTCCTCCTTCAAGCTGAATTCCTCCAACAGGCTCTCTTCCATAATGTTCCCTAATTCCCGTATATAGTCCTGAGTAATGACTTTCGGGATGTTGTCAATAATGAGCTGTGCACTACTGTTTCAGAAAAACGGAGCGGAAGGAAGGAAGCAGACCTGCCTTGTATGAAACCTGTGAACAGTGGTCAGAGCAAAAAACAGCTGCAGAAGGACAAATCGCCTACTTTGAAGTATGCAAGTACCCCTGCCATTACAATCATTTCTTCTTCATATTCATCAGGGCCCAACAATGCTGGGAGATCTTCTTTCTTGACATTATACCCTATGTTTGATAAAGCCGTCAGAGCGTCTTGAACCTTGTCACTGGGCGGGTGGTAAACTTTTCTGACGGAGTGGAAGCCTGGCGTCGCTTCGGGGAGGGTTGGGAAGTTCCGGAAGGGAGCTCGCATATCCTTCATCGTTCGGAGCGCTTTGTCTCGGCACTCCTTGAGGTAATGCAAGTTCTGGGTGAAGGGAATTTGATCGACATTTGTCAGACTCTTGAGGGTCGCAAGTGTCTTTGTGCTCAGCTTGTTTGACTGGAGGTCAAATGTCGTCCTGGCCATTCCATGAGGTGGTGGGTCAGAATGATAACCAACATACATGAGTCTTTCTCTGAATTCATTCCCCACATAGTTCTCTGTCAGCTCCTCGCAAAGGCGCAAAAACAAACTCGTTGTGGTTGTGCGAACTGATTCAAAACATTTTACTGCTTCGTGAGACCATGTCTGACTAGTCCTACGAATCAAGGTGAGCGTTGCGGCGTAAGGTGTGCACAGTGGAAGTTCAATTCCGCGATACCTGGAATAGCAGTTTTACTAGTCAGTAGCTGTGATTGTCTGGACAAGAGGGCTCATACTTGCGCACATGCTCTCTCATTTGCACAAGATTGAAATTGATGACCTGCCACTCTCCCATGACATTCGCGTTGCTTCCTTTCCCTCCCTTCTTTCCTCGAGGCTCGGGCTTTGTGGGAAGTAATTCACCAGCCTCTTCCTCCACTGAAATCTCGAGGCTAGTATCAGATGGTCCGCCATCAGCGAATTCGCATTCTTGGTCAGTTTTGAGCGAAAAAACTGGCTTGCAAGCTATAATTGCTCGGCCAAAATGCTCATATAAGACATTAACGTCCTGAACGAATGATTCGTATTCGGCAGCGCAAGAAGTAAACGCCCTGAAATTCGTAGACAGTTTGCGGCAAACTAGCTGAAGCTCAAAGAGAGGATCACGAGCTGGCGGCGGGGGAAGACTATTTAACCTGTAGACCACCTCGAGATGCTGGGCTTCGATTTGGTCGATCAGAGTGGGTAAACTATGACAATGTTAATTGGAACAAGTATTGAGAAGCTTGAGCACCTCGCCCTATGAAGTCCTGAAAGCAGCTTGCTGAGAAACGTAATCAGATGTCCAATACCCGTTCGATTCTGAAACTGGAGCGGCACTGATTTCCATGGCTCAGTTTCTCGGAGCCATTGTAGCTCTTCATGGTCGTAATCTTCCGTTCTTTCTTGGGCAAATCCTGGCTGTTTGGTAACAAAGTAGCCTTGGCTGAGAGAGTAACGTTCGTCTTTGTTGAGAAAAATGGGCAACCATGTTCTTCTGACTTCCTCTTCCGTTTGAAGGATGTCGGGTTTTGTGAGAACACCTGGACCATTCATGAGTCAGTGTAGCTCCACCGCGAATTTGACCTCTCACCTATGCGTCGAGTACCGCTAGGGTCGGCCGCTGCTGCGAGATCAAATGCAGCTTGATTGTTGATGTCGTCTAAAATACAGAGCATCATTTTGAGCATTCACTGGCTCGCAAGGGGAACTCACCGGTGATTGGCATAGTAAGCAGGATGAGGTTGGATGTTTTTGCCATTTGCTCCTCGACCAACGAGCGAATGAGGCCGACAGAGTTGTCAAAGCACTCGCTGCTTCTCTTCCCGGTGGTGCTGATTAGCCCCTAAATCACATTTTAGTTCTGAGAGTAACCAGAAGGCTTTGGAGAAGTCGATGTGCTCACCGGCAGATCGGTAAAGATGAGATTTTGCAATCCAGGACCCTTGACTTCAACGTGAATTGTGTTCTTCGAAAATGAAGTTTTTGTCCCTTTCAATACAAATTCTCTCTCCAGCTCCTCTAAACTCTTATTCAGGCAATCTTCGACAGTTAAATCAGGTAGGAGAAGGAACATTTGGGCTCGTTTGATTCTTGGTGTCACCGCTTGCCGATTCTGAAGGACACTCCCAAAGTCGATGGTGCTCGCGCCAGAGATCAACTTGCCTCCGCTTTTCCTGTCATATTGAAGTTGGATGCTAAAGGAGTAAGACCAGTCCATTGTTTCATCATTGGAAAACATCGCAATCTGGACGGGACATCTGGTGCAAGTCCCGACATCCCTGGGAAGGGCAATCTTTTCTCCCATAAACCTTCAATTCCATGCTGTGGTTGTCACGGACCTTAGAAATTGCTTCCACCAAGGAGCTCTTTCCTGCGCTTTGGTTTCCGACGACTACAATTCCGGGTAGTTGAATTTCATCGTCTCGAATCCCCAATTTTGCCAGCTCCGAGTAGAGTTTCGTCAAGCCTTGCGTTTCTTTCGCAAAAGTCGATGAGAGAGAATCGTTCTGGCGCGCCATCTGTCCTCAATCTGGGAGATTTCCTCCCCTTTACATATATTCCTAAACGTGCGTCTGCGGAGCGACCCAGACGACGTAAGCGACATACAATCTGGAAATTGAGGAATACCTCGTTACTTGACAACTAGTCGACCCATTACCCATCCCTCCAGTGTTGCGAGTTTTTTTTCTTGATCAGTTCTGCTGTTCTCATCTAAAACATGCATTCAAAGATGACAAGAATCTCCGAGTGTGCTAGTGAATTTGAATTTCAACGAATGTAGCATGACCTATTTCGCAGCGTAGCAATAAGGTAGTGTGCTTAAAGAAGGTCTGACTGGCAGCTCGAGTTTCTATCATCCTTACTCTACCGTGTTGATTTGGATTACTCATTGCCATCCCTTTATTTTCCTTAACAGTGGTGAACATATGGCAGATACAGATTATTCTTTCTTGACTAGACGCTTTCGCCTCCTCCTCAAAACCCAGCCGAAGCTTTCATGAAGCTCTCGTCATACTGTTCGCATTAATTAGTCCTACTTCTCCATCGTACAAAAGCAGAAGAACAAACCCTCTCCCCAATTGACTTGATTTTCTCCGTAATGTCATCGATAGCTTTGATATCTTCTGCGGTCAGGACCACGTTCAACGCTCCAGCGTTTTCTTCGAGATTCTTCGTGCTCGTTGTTCCAGGGATGGCGAAGAAGCTGAATCATATCCTCAGTTACTGAACGGCACATGTTCTAGAAGAACTCACTCGTCTCCTTGAGCGAGAACCCAAGCCAGCGTCAATTGCCCTGTGACGTTCATGAGCCAGAACTTCATGGCGAAAGAAACCGGGATGAATACCAGGAGTGCAGCCTTTCTTGGTCGCAATTTCTTTAAGTGCATCCACAAGTTTGAGATTCTGTCGTCCGCGTAAGTTCAGAATATCGGGAAAATGGACAGATAACAACTCACCTCCTTGAACGCCTCACCCTGGAATCTTGGAATCGAAGCCCTGAAGTCGTCTGCGTCAAAATCAGAGGGACTCTTAATTGCGCCAGTCAAGAAACCTGGAAAGAGGCATAGTTCAGTCTTTTTGACACCAACATAGAAAGCAAGTCGCTTACCTCTGCCCAAAGGAGAATAAGCGACTATCGCAATACCCAATTCACGACAAGTATCAAGGATACCGTTCCATTTAATGTCAGGAGTCCAAGGGGAGAACTTCAATATCCACAAGTTCAGCTTTCTCGAAGCGAGGCAGAATATAGAGCTAACCTCAATCTGGAGAGCACTAATCTTTGCAACAGCATTTGCCCTCCTAATTTCCTCAGCAGTAGCCTCACTGATACCGAGATACTTGACCTTCCCCTCCTTCTGCAATTTTGCCAATTCCTTCCACGTTTCTTCGATGGGGATGGATCTATCCACTCGATGTTGGTAATACAAGTCGATGCTGTCCACTTCCAAATGTTTCAACGACATCTCGCACCACCTTCGAACGTCTTCAGGCTTGCCGGACTGCATCATGCCTGTTTCCGTGAAGGCGAGGCCGAACCTGTTACACTTTGTTAGCGCTGTGGCTTTGTCAGAAGGGGGAAGTCAAACTTGGTTGCAATAAAGACTTTCTCCCTGAATGCCTTGTCTTTGAGTAGAGAGCCAATCAACATTTCGTTTCTTCCGTTAGGAGGGCCATAGACTGGACCAACCCATTATTAGATAACGCAAGGGAACATGTGGACTCTGACGAACCTATGCTGGTGTCAATGTGGGAGCAGCCAAGTTCGACAGCCTTTGAGCACAATGATTAGATTTCACAGAAGGCAAAAAGCCGTGATTGGCTGCAATGACGCACTTTCCTCAAGACCTCCCTGTTGCTATCATCCGACTTCTGGTTCTTGTAGAACGCACTGAGGCCCATCGCTCCATATCCTAAAGCCGGGACTGAACGACCACAATGATTATTAGAATCGTGAGGAAACAGGGAAGGAAGTTACGTACTCTTGGGACCATTCTTCCCGAGTTGCCTGAGAGGGTTGTTGCCAGTGGAAGACATTCTTATTTCTTTCTGGGCTGCTTCGATGCTTCAAACTCGACCCTGGTGGATTGATTTTCACTGTTGGAAGGAGGTGGCTTTTATACCTTGGCCAGCGGGGCTCTCTAAAATGAGGAACGCTGATGTTAGGGTTCATTGGAGTGGAGGTGGAGGCGGGTCGTCACTCTGCCCTGGTTCATTGCCGGATCACTGGCTCACTGATGCCTCAGCTGAAGCCAAACTCCACCTAACCTAACAGGAGTAATTGGACTGATCGGTGGACCATGTTTTCCACTTCCAGTTGTGAGCTCCACAATCGCAGAGGAGCGGAGCGGGAAACATGCAGTAAAGAGTTCGTGTGAGCAGAGGTCATTACGAGAACTGGAGGACTGTTGCCCTCCTCCAGAACACTCCAAAGAACGCAGAAAGACCATCTCCACCTGGAATGACGTCTCCGATTCGATAGAACAGAGCAATATCAAGATAGTTGTCGGCTACTGTTGTTTTTGGTTGTCCGGCTCAGGCTGGCGCAGTCCTGCCGAGCTTGTCACCAGCTTCCAAGCGTTCCATGACCATGACATTGAAGGACGAGGTGCAGCAAAACATGTTTTCTCTAGTAGAAGGGAGAATTATAAAGTGCAAATATCGCATACTCTCATTCGACCGAATACCGCGCTGCTGTCTTGCCCTCGCCCTGATTCACGCTTAAATCCGATTGTCTCCATTCAAAAGTCATCATTACCGTCCATGCCCCCTCCGCTTTGCTGTCTTATAGGCCCTCCAGAGCAATCCCGATTTGCCTTACAAATGTCGTCACTTCAACCACTCATGTTGGTTATAATCAACAGCCGCAACATCAAGTGCTTGTTGCCACGGCTGCGCGGGTCAGGTGCTTCGAGGCATTGCACTGTCGATGTAACATCCAACTGTTAGCTCCAATAGGATTCCATCGACGCGCTCAGACAATTAAGCATCAACTTGAATAAGTGGCTGTTGCACAGAACTTCTAACTGGATGAGTTCAAAGACTGCTGATCGCAACGCTATCGGCGTTAGTCTCGTTCAAATCGATATCCTCGGGCTTCAAATGCCTCTCACTAGCATATTCTATCCCGACCAATTCAGTGTCACGATTCTACATCGATCACAGTTGAAATGTAACGCACCTAAAACGCTCCCGTCCCAGCTCCCATCTGCCCTACTCTCCATGCGGACCGTAGATATGCAGCAGTTCCCTACTCTACGAGCGATAAATTCGGGAACACCTCGTTTCAGATTTTGGGAAAGTTCAGGTTGAACTGAGTATCGACGATCCATTACCAGAGAGGATATGACTAGATGCCTCACCGGTCCTACATCCGAGCCATAAGCACAATAGTTGTCTTCTGCGAACGTGTTGGAGTATGAGATAAACACACCTCCGTGAGTGGTTATCAAAACCTTTACATCATCAAAATCTGGTGCTGAAGCAAGAGGCGTGACCGAGCCGGGAGTTGAAGGAAAGAGGTAGTCCCAGAAATCGCACAACCGTGCTTTGAGATGCTCGACAGGCTCAGCTCCAAAATCGTCCACGTTGGACCTAGCTGAGCGTTTTGCGTCCCACGACAACCCCTGTGGTGTGGGTTTGGCTGAGTCGAGCAAAAATCGTATGTTAAGATGCAAACTGACTTGTAAAGAGCCTAGAAACTGGAGGGAATGGTCATCGCAGGGAGATGAAGAATGCGGCTGGACCTACATTTTCCCGTATCCGCTGATCAGTTTGAACGTGTTTCGGCTCGCTAAGTTGCTCCATTATGAGTTCTCCCGTCTTGAAAAGAGGTCAGCATCTATGTGTGGGATTGAACGAGACAGAAAGTGAGACCTTCTGTGCGCGCTGCAAGTCGCTACTGAAGCAGAAGTCAAATTTCTGTCCAACTCGCTCGAAATATTTGCCAGTGTCGATTGCTTGCTGCAATCCAAGCTCCTAAAACATAGAGATCAGGCAACAAACGCAGATCTGACCCAAATTGCTGGATGAAGCATGTACATTGAGTTTTGTATCTAGATGGCCTTGAACGATCCTTGCCTGATAGCATCGCATGTCAGCTTTCCCATATCATCGCGCACTATTGGTACTCACTTTGTTCTCTGCCGTCTCTCCGTGACGCTATAATAAAATGTTCTTCATCATTCAGACTGCCAGGAAGGAAGAAGTCGAGGTAACGCACAACGATAGTGACCGTGACTTTCATCTCTCTACATTCACCGCGATCTAATGGCTAGTCTCTATGAAGGTGATACTCAGTGCTTGCTTAGAGCCTGGACCCTATGTACAACACAATGCAATTTGTTACTGAACGATAAAGTTTGAAATTTCAAAAGGATACAAGGAAAAGGTAATTAACCTTGCCTTCTGACTCAGACAAATCCTTTCGGACAATGAAGCTGAAGTCACATGACATACTTTTGGTCATCAATATCTCCTTCCTTCCACAACGGTCTTCCTCCAAATTTTAATGTACAGTTAAATACCTCCCCTAACCATTTCTGACCGTATAAACCAAAGTCTGTTTAAGGGAGGATAACAATTCGTGGCAACAGTATGAGATACAATATTTCAACTAGTGGCAGTTGCTATCCACTTTATTCTGAGGCTACAATAACTTCCTTCCCCTCCACGGGTGAGCAGAGGGACGAAGGACCCTCTTTGCTGATTCCGAAATCGTTTATATAACTAGAGGAAGCTGCAGAACATATTCTCTAGGAGTATGATGCAGGTTATCGACGTCCCACCGTGCGTCATCGACTCATTGACGTCTTAGCTTAGGTCCAGTTTGACATACAGGATCAATCTCTGACTCCTGCCTTTTCAAGACATAAGATGACAATCTACTTCGTAGGTGCAATGAATATTCCCATATTATTTCAAAGTGGAGGCTGTCGTGGTTCAGCAAGAGCCTGTTTATATCGGCTTGCCTTAGTAACAGGGCGCAACGGTGCACGCACAACTCACAAAGTGGACCAACTTGGCTATAGAAGGATTCAGGCACATTATTGAAAGCTGGCGAATCACTCACCATTCCGTAGGGCAGCCATCGCCAATAGTTTGACGTTCAGCAAGGTTCTCGCTGGAAGGCTGTAGAGTCGGTGTTAAACATCCGCGCCGAGCGTGCTGGAGAAGGGAGAAATTGTACTCACAGAAGCGGAAACGAAGGCGGCGAGCAGGGCAACAAGAGCGAAGAACTTCATTCTGAAAGCACAGTCTTTAGTTGAGATGCTTTCTCCATCCAATGTCAAGCACTTTTATACCGAGCTTGCATAGGTGGGGAAATATCTGGGCGATAAGACTTGCGCAGATAACCCATGCTGACGTCGTGGCCCATCTCCGGACCAAGCCTCAAATCTACTCGCTTCCCTCCACTTTCGTGATCAGGACGGAAGGGTGGTCGGTCTGGCGGGTGTAGGGGGAGAAGAACTGCTGATAAGCCTTTGATATTTGCCTTCATGTGGCCGATAAATCGGGCTTCCCTTTCTCATGTCAAGTCTTGGTACTTGAAGAAAGCTAGGAGGCGATATCATTATATGATAATACAGTTGCAAAACTCGGTATAGCATTTGGTTTTCGATTTTGCTTTCAATACCATCTCCATTGGCCGTAGGGTAGGTATGGCAGGCAAGGGGCAGCGGAAACCAATTGGGCATCGGTGACGATAGAACATCCTAACAGGCTCCCAAAAGCCTGGCTTGAAATCATATGTACTTATCGACATGTCTCTCGGAAGAATTGATCGAATACAAGGCCTCGAAATTGTTCCAACAATTGTAGGTAGTTCCTACTGTACGTTGCTGAGCGCACCATTGAAATGCTCAGAGAAAAATCCGCGATTAGAAATTGACAGGCATGACAATTCGCACCTTTCGTCTCATCCCGAATAAACACAACTCCGAGCCAGAGTGCGAGCAGAGAAACAATTGAATGCTTTCTCCTCCTCCCCATCATCAATTGATCGGAATGATATGTAGGTATCTTGTTCACACGGGACAAAGACGACAAGGAAGAGTCCGGTGCTTGGAAGTCTTGGCCCTCTTTGAACACTCCTCTTTTGTGTCCTTTGGCTTTATAAAGGAGCCCGAATGGAAGAAGAGACCAGAAATTCACAGATAGAACTGGCAACTCAACATGCGTTTCTTTTCCGTCATCACTGCTGTCGCCTTCCTTGCAGGTGCAGTTCTTGCCGCTGTGAGTTCCCGCTTCTAGCTCAGTGGTACAGCATTTATAATGGAAAATATGTGCAGCCTGAAGGGAAAGTAGGGGAGAGACAAGTCAATCCATGCCAGCCCAACGATCCGCCAGAGTGCGTGTACTACAATCTTTGTGAGTTTTGCGGCATTGTGCTATGCGAAATCAGTACTGAGGCTGTGAAAGGCTTATGTTAAACTGTAAACGGAACGGTTTGGAGACTTCCAGTCGAGTTCAAGCTTTTCCTTCCCAAACCTCTCCGTTTGAGATATCGTCAGCGATGAAATTACATACTGTTGCCTCCGCATTGGAGAAAACAGACCAAATTGCTCCCTGTAAATCCTTTCAAAAAGGCAGAAAGAGAAAACCACATAACGACTGGAATGTTTTCGTGGGTCTTGTCCTTTCTGCCTCATTCATCCAAGCCTCCTTTGCATCCAAAGAAGGGAGCAATAATTTGCAACAGTTCATCCCCACTAACTTACAAGTGCTAATCTTGTCAACGAAGAGGTTGGAGCTGATCATCGATTACAGCGAATACAAGAGGCTGGTGTAACACGGCTGCGCCTCGTAATCTTATATGCAGCATTATATCGCAACTCTTTCCAGGCTGCAGAACTTCAGGCCAAAGCTTAGACTTGCAATTGTTAGGCACTGAAATCAGTGTGCATTGGCGGGTCCCCTCTCAAATTATGCAACCAATATTGCAAAGCCGACGACTCACTTAAAGGCACTTAGCCTTTCCGTCTTTCTCCTGGTTAACACCAATAATCCGTAATTCTCATCCTGGGAATCCTCCACAGGTGACTTCTGTGACACTTGATGTCTGAATACACTACCCGGTAGTCTTGCTCGTTATCACCACCTTCCCGTCCGGACGAGACGCGTACGTCATTCAACACCAAAGGTGGTCTAGACGATGATTGTCAATAGAGGATGTGAACCTTCGAAGGACCCGACGAGGAACTCATGGGGATCACTAACATCGAGAGTGGGCGTCCAGTGGAAGCTGTCTGTTTACCAGTTTCACTTCACGCAGTCGAGCACTCTCAATATGTGACCAACTTGGGCTTTGCAGTTAACCCATCGGTGTTGGTGCAATGTCGTCTTCCATGAGTTCAGGAGCACGCATACGGGGAGACTTACTTCCTGAGCCGCATTAATGAACGGGCATGTGAGGGACCGTAGACCTGGCCAGATATTTGCCTCAGAGCACCATGCCATCAACAAATTTCTTAATGCTAATTGTGCTCGTTCGTTAAGACAAGGTTCAGTTGTGTTGTTTCCAGTCATGTTTCCGACTAGGTTTTAATGGGTCTGTCAAGACCTGAACCTCACCCCAACGTCCGTCATGGTAACCATGATACGTAGAAGTGACTGCGCTACCTCTGCAAGTGTTTGATGCTTTTAACGTCTGACCACCTGACAAGGACATCCACGATTCAACCCTATCCTGGAAACTAGAGAAGACTTTTTGTCCTCGCGATCTCGATCAAGCACTCGAGCTAACTGAATTCATCAATGCGCAGACATTATCTTTATACCTTTATTGTTTCATCGCGGAGCTCCTCCGAGCTTCGAGAGTTCCCGTTAATATATCAGTCTGCCGTCGTTGGATGTGGGATATGGGAGGTGCTGGCTTGTCTCCCTCTGTCAAATTTGTCGTCGATGCTTGCTCTTTGAAAAACTTGGATAGTGGCTGCACAGTTTCTTCGGCAGGCAGATGGCAGAGCTAGCCAGACAGATTATACGCATAATTGAGATTGTTTTGATGGGAGGTTCAGTCACAGCTCCATTCAAGACAATCTCAGAGTTGGTCGATAGATTTTTCTTCCCTGATTTCCCTGCAAGCGCATTACCTCAATTCTATTCCATTCTTGGTATGTCTCTCATACACCCCAGTTGCTCCTTAATATTTTGGTAGGCTTAAACGCAGCTTTGGGAGTGATCTCCATTGCGTGCATCGTAATTCGTTTGAATGTGAAGAACTTCTTCCTCTTTTCGATCCGAGGGGGGTTATTCCTTGTATACCTCAGCTATGTTTGACACTTCTTTCTCAGATCGTTACATTGTTATCAACACGCCGATAATCTTCAGTGCTCTTCTTTTAGCATACATCATCAGTAAGTGGATTACTATTAAGACAGGAAGATCTCTCTGACTGATTACCAAGGCGTTGAGTTGGTTATTTGGCGGACAAGCGAGGTGTTCAACGGGAAGCACGCTTATGAGAACTTGATTCTCTACCGAATGTTTGCGTGGTACATTCTTTCTTAGCAAGTAGAACGTATTGTTGACTCGACATATTAGGTTGACCCTCTGGTTGGGAGGCTACTACAAAGGTTCGTGTTTTCTAACTTAAATGTAAATGGGCTCATGTAGGTGCAGGGTATGGGATCGTCATAGCAGCATCTGTCAAAGCACAAGGAACACAAATGGGTCTCTCCTCTGAACGGTTCAGCCGACGACCTCGCAGCCTCAGCATCCTGTTTGCGATCGTACTTCCTTTGTTATATTCCGCCACAATCATCGCGACTCATGTGTGGTCAAATATCGTTTGCAACCGCAGTTTCGAAGCATATGAAAGGGTGACGAAGACTCTGCTCCTACTCCAGAACACCACCGATGTTAACATTCAACAAAGCACATTCCAATTGGTTACACCCCTCACTGAATTGATGGAGCTGGGAACTACGTGCTTCATGGCTAAGCGCGTACTCTTTGGATCGTGGGCTGGATGGTTGGTCATTGTGTTTTTTGTGCGCTCTGCTTTCATTTCTCCACGGGCCTCACTAAATAATAGTCGCTCAGGTGGGAGGTTATGCATTCTTTATCATGGCAAAGACGCTCAAGAGTCAGATTCGGGTCCTTGAACAAGTACTCGATGGCGTGTGTATTCCACCAGCAGCAGAGTTCCACCTTCATCAGCTTACTCGTGTCACCAGATTAGGCGATTAGAGCAGACTGGCAATCGTCAGAGCTCGCTCGAAGCAACCGTCACATTAAAAACGTACACATTGCAAAACGCCCTTTTCAACCTTCGAGTCCATGGTTTGTTGAGTTGTTTCCACCCCAGAATAGCTTGCTCATCCTTTGCAGCTTTCGGACTTTTTGCGTCATCTCTAAGCTAGTGCGTTTCTTGTTTACTCTTTATAAAATACTTCGTCTGATAGACTCGCCAGCCTAGGGGCTACTTCACTTACACTCGCGTTGGGCGCACGAGCACAGACCGATGGCAAGTACTTCGCAACTATTAACCTATGGTTCTTGTGAGTCTGCGTTTCCAGCAATCCCGGACTGACGGCGAAAGTAGTTGGACTTTTATATTATTCGGAACTGTGAGTACCTTCATCTGCAGCTTTGGGTACACGTTGACAACTGTAGAATAGCCTGGATTGATTCTGAACTTCCAAAGCGGAATCGACGATGGCAGCTTCATCGGTCTTCCATCCTCTGCCAGTCTACGCGGGGAACCTTCCTTGAGATATATAAGCGGTTCTTCTGCTATGGAAGCAGTAAAAATCACAGCTGGTCAGCCGCTAACCTTGATGCCCTCACGAGTCTCTTCCTCTCGCCTGGGAACTGATGTGCACGTCGTCCAAATTCAAAACGACCCTCAACAACAGCCAAAAGCGATAGCAAGGAACCCTCCGCCTCCACATGCGTCAAAGCTTAGGAATCCAAAAGATGCCTTTCGGATCGCTGACGCTTCTTCTGGATCTTTGCGGTCCACGGCTGGAAAACCATCGACTTGGAAGGAGCGGAACCTTCCGGTTTCGCTCTGAGTCGAACCGTGTTATTGCACATCATTTGCCAATCTGCATTACGATTCATGTTGTACCTTCAGTCATCCTGTCGATTGTGGCAAATATGGTCTCAGTGACGTCGTTGAGTGCAACACAAGTCATTCAGTCTGGCTCGCACCATGATCCCATTACGCGGCGTCGTAAGTGCGTCGCCCCGTTTCAGTGCATTTATGAACTTGGGTAATCATTAACACAAACCATAACACAGACGTCAGATCATGTATCCATCAAGTTTATAAATACTTGGTTCAGACCCAAGTCCATCGAAAGTCCACGATCCACCGTACTTTCTCCCAAAGTCCCTCCTCCTCCTTCCTTCGAGGATCTTTGATATGCACGACGGCAGCGCCAGTCATAAAGTCCATTTTTCGATACGGCACCCTTTTTGTGCGCTTGAACATCTTCCAGAAGATGAAGAGGAGCGGAAAGACTACAAGAGGGCAGTAGGAGACGATGAAGTCGCCTGTCGCATGGCATTTTCTGTGAGCGCAGGTGATACGATAGGAGCGTGACGAACCAATTTCAAAGTTTCCTTTCAGGAAGACTTGCCTGGGAAAACGTGAGCATATGATAGTTTGAGGACAACATAAGAAGGGAAAGCAGACCATCCATTGAAGAGCACAATGATGATCGACCAACCGAGTCCCCAATAGGCAAGCTATTATTTTGTTAGTTATTTTATCAGTGATGACAGGAGCGATCCTACGTATGGCTGCAACGGGGACCGATACGGCAAGCTCTTCCTGCTGATACCTTGCCTTTTCAATCCCTCATGCCAGCGTCTATTCTCCGCATAAGGACTATTTCTGTCACAGACCCGTGCATAAAAGCGACGCACAAGAACGTGTAGCAGATCCCGACCCAACTTAGCAACCATCCGAGGGCGGAGAGCGTATTGATGTACATGAAGGTCTATCCAACCCATTCATCAGTCCATCAGCTCATCTCCGGTCGCCAACCTGCTAGGCTCGCAGAAGGACGTACTCGAATTACTCTCCGGTCTTTACTGGCACTAGTATAAGCCAGCGCGCCAAAACTCCCACAAACAGCAACAGCGACCCAGGGGACACCATTGGCGGTCTTGGAGAGGAAAGATGGGGCGTTGCCAGTTGCTGCGAGGCCGTGGAGCGTACGGGAGGCGACGAAGAGCGCCGCGCTATTCACCTTGCTCAACCACTACACACGAATGAGAATGAAGAAATCAGGGTACATACTTTCCAGCGGAACTGAGACGAGATGAGGTTGGTCAGCAGCAAAAAGGTGGCGGTGGAAGGGGCAGCGCACAGAGCGGAGGCTAGGATGAGCGCATTCACAATGTGTGGGAGGGTTTTAATGCCCGCGTTCGTTATAGCTTCATCCGAAACATGAGCCTTTTGCCTCGGGATCCGAATTATACCTACCGACTATCCACGGCGAAGCCCTATATCAGGCCGGTACCGTCCATGAGTTCTGCGTATCAGTTTTGGAAGGGAACGCACGAAATGGCCTTAAAGGGATTGTCGACGTGCATCAGCCTCGGATCATCGCTCGCGACGATGAGCCCAATGATGAACACGCCTAGAATGTACAGTATCGTTCTATCCAATCATGAAATGTTATCCTTCGGCTCGGCTCAGAAGGAAAGGGGGAAGGGGGACGTACATCCGCAGAAATACGGCTTTGATGGCCATGGGAACGACGCGAGACGGTTCCCTGCTTTCCCTCGCCAGTATGCCGATTAGTTCTGTGCCATTGTAGGACGCGGTCGCCTGGATGAGGACGGCCCAGAAACCTGTGATCACAACACGCCATATCGCACAAGCCAAAGTCAAAGCCAAAGCAAAAGAAAAAGTGTGCTCCAGGTCAGTAGCCATTCTTCCAACAGAAAAGGGACAGGGTGAGACGAACCAAGGAACCGACCCTTCGACCCCCCAATTCCCAGGTACTGTACGAATGCACCAGGATCTCGCCAAAACTCGAATCCGATTGTCTATCCGCACGTCAACCAGCGCATCGGCATCAGCTGCGTGCCAGTGCATTGATAAGTGAGAAGGAAGACGAACGTGGCCTGTGGGACCGGCGCCAGAGGTGATAGCGATACCAATAATGACTGTATCCAACAATCCATGTGAGTTCCGCGATCTGAACATCCAGACATCTTGTTGACTGGATCTGACGAGAAAGGGAGGGAGGATTGGGAGACGTACTCAGTCCGACGATCGTGACCACCTTCAAAGCGGCGAAGAAAGACTCGAGCTCTCCAAACTGTTCTCCAACCAAACCCAAACGAGAGAGCGGAGAACACGTCAGCTTTCTCTTCTCCAACCCCAGCCAAGCGAGGGACAGAGAGGAATATAGTCGCATCGAGGAAGAGAGAGGATGGAACACGCACCACCCGCGCGCCCAGTCCGTTTACGGCGAGTATGCCTATCCAGAATATTGTCGTCCACACAGCGGGTGACACGGATTGGGCCCAGAAATGTAGTAGCTGTGTGCGGCAGTAACATTGTCTCAGCTTGAGAGAGCGGGTTCAGAGGAAGCACGAACGAGAGCGGCGCCGTAGATTTCGCAGGCGAGGAGGACGGAGTATCCGAAGAGGTAGAACCAGCCTTTCCAAAAAAAATACGGTGGATGGTTGGTTAGTAAGGTATGGGTGACCTCCAGCATGCAAAGCGATGACAAGGGAAGGGACACAGAGGGACACACCCAGAGCGAATCCGAACGCTACACGTACACTTCAGCTGCGGCATCCTTGAAAAGGATAGAACGAACCAGGATCTACAAAACGGCTAGCGAGTGTGATATGCCCACCGGCGACCGGTCTACATTCCACGGTAATTACATCAGACATCGCTCGTTCTTTGCTATGATAGAGTGAAGGGGCGTACAGGTGCGCCACCATCTCTCCCAGCTGCCAACAACGAGGAAGAATTAGAATCAGGGTACGGCTGTGGGTATCCACCGCGAGAGGGGGGAAGGGCTTACGCAGACTGCCACTGAACCCACGACGCTTCCTACTATGACATATGCAAGGAGCAAGCCTAGTGGTCCGCCTGTCTGGAGGGAGAGGCCGGAGACGATGAATAGGTTGGTGCTGCCATCATTAACGGAGGTCAGTGATCTCTTCATTGTCAACGCGGATGGGGTATGGATGGAGGGGAGAAAGTGGAGTGGAGTGGGGATGGTGAACGGACCCTATGACGCCGCCTATTGTTATTCTTCAAATCAAGAACCGAAGTCAGTAGGATTCATTTCTTGGGATGAGATGGGAGGAGAGCGTACAGTGTCACATGTCTATGCAATCCAGATCAGCTTTGGTATTGAGCACTTGAGATTGGGATGAGAAGGAGGATGCGCACCGACTGGAGAAGACGCTGTGCAGGCTGGTGCCCAGGCTCGAAGGGGGAAGGACGAGGCTGCTCCTTGCGCTCGCGATGCTGGAACTAGCGGAATACACGCTCGAAGGAGTGGTCGGAGAGTAAATTGTGGAAGTGGGAGTGGTAGGAGTATAAGCGGAAGGGTCGTCTAAGGAATGACGGTGGAGGAAACTCCTCTTCTCCTCCTTCTCCATCTCCTCCTTCTCCTTATCCCTCCTTCTCTTCTTCTTCTTGTCTGAAGAGTGTGACGAGGCCGAGGAAGAGAAAAGGTTCCTCCACGATGGCCCACTCGATGGTGAGGATGACGAGGGCGAGATGGGAGAGAGGAGGTGGGTTGCTGAGGCCGAGTAGCTCTCGTAGCCCGCAGCTGCAGCTATCGATCCTGGATGGTAGTCATCCGCATTCCCAGGTATGCGTAGCCTTCCCGGGGAAGGGGCGCCGCCGCTGGTAGCAGAGGAAGGGGATGGGAGGAGGTGGTCGGTAGATGCGGAGGCGGTGGGGACTTCAGAGTAGACGTAGGATGGGTAGGACTGGTATGAGGACGAAGGGGAGGGTTGGGATGTGTAGGAGGGTGAAGGGGACGAGGGACGGGAGTGCGAGGGCGAGGCGGAGGGAGAGTCGGAGGGGTATGATATTGTTGGTGTGGGCAGCGACATCTTCCTTTCTTTCCTTTCCTTTCCCTTTCCTTCCTTTCTTTCCTTTCTTGTTATGCTTTTCTGGCCAAATTCCTCCGTCCAACTTGCATCCAACTTGACAACTATCCCACTATGATAACTTGTTCAATCCGCGCTCAAGTACTATGATGTATTGGCGACCTTGACTGATGGAGAGGACTGAGTGGTGTGGAGGATCCTGCAGGAAGGATGGTCGCTGAAGAAAAATGGGGAGGAGAAAGGGAGAGTTTGGCGGTGCGCACGCACGCAGGATGCGGAGTGGGCCAGCTGTGCTCGCTCATGGCAAGTCTTGGGCGAGTCTTTCGGCCGAGGAGTAAACCACGTCCTCCCGAATTCAACAGCTTCCTTCTTTCCTTCCTTTCTTTCCTTTCTTGTTATGCTTTTCTGGCCAAATTCCTCCGTCCAACTTGCATCCAACTTGACAAATATCCCACTACGATCACTTGTTCAATCCGCGCTGAAGTACTAAGATGTATTGGCGACCTTGGCTGATGTAGAGGACTGAGTGGTGTGGAGGAGCCTGCAGGAAGGATGGTCGCTGAAGAAAAATGGGGAGGAGAAAGGGAGAGTTTGGCGGTGCGCACGCACGCAGGATGCGGAGTGGGCCAGCTGTGCTCGCTCATGGCAAGTCTTGGGCGAGTCTTTCGGCCGAGGAGTAAACTACGTCCTCCCGAATTCAACAGCTTCCTTCGAATTCATCAACTTTCTTTATCTTTGTTAACATTGTCTGTTGGGAATAGACGATCTATGAACAACTGAACAACTTTGAATTTTACAGTGATTCACGAATTGCTGCTTCTCCTCTCGAATTAATTCACGTCCTCTTTCGTTTCTGTTTCTCATCCCTTACTCGATAGAAGAACGATCCATCATAAATTCCTCTGACGTCCTCTTTCTTGATCACTCCATCACTGGGCCAAAGCAGGATCCAAGCCGCCAACCCTATCCCGCGTCCCCTCTCAGCGCTCATTCATTCCCAAAAAAGAAGAGAGAACGGCTAACATTCAAAGACGGCGGCAAACATCCCGAAGAAATCCATCACGCATCTCTGCCCATACACCATTCTCACCGTATCACCCAAACTCAGTCCCTTCTGTCCAGGTTGAGACGAATACTTCCTCCAAATGTCCTCAAAGTTCTGCGGCTTAAACCGTCCTTCATTATCGTACGTTCCGGAGTCTGAACCGTGCTTTGCACGGTGGATGGAGTGCAGGTAGATCCTGAAGAACGGGTCGGGGAAGATGGATGGGTTCGTGAAGTAGGCAAAGCCGCCGTGGATCACCATCATGGAGAATATGGAGAGGAGGATGTTGTACCCCAGTTCGCGGAAGCCTGTGTATGTGTCCAAGGGCCAGATGATGCCGTTGCCGCGACGGTCAAAGAAAAGGCAATGCTGGTGGAGGACCTGTCGCGTTCAACGTAATTGTTAGCTTGTTTGTTCTTCCTATGAAGAGATGGAGGAGAAACTCACGGTTTTGTCACGGTGTGATTCTACCCATCCCTCTGTCCCCAACGGCTTTTCATCGCTCGCAGCCCTGAAAGCTCGCGCCGTCCCTTCCGCCACAACACGTCAATACCTCAGAATCTGAACTTGAACAAAGAGAGAGACATACCAGCATCCTTCAGACCCTTATGATGGTGAGAAATATAAAGCGGCCTTTCCATCGTCACGGGTTCTGAAGGCGTGTAATACTCGATCCCTTCTGTTTGGGGAGTGAGGAAGTTGGTCTTCAAGATATGTTCCCGATGCGTCTTTTCGAACGCAACGTGTCCTTCGGAGGTCACTTGCGCGTAGGAGGGAGCGGGTTGGGGCTCATCGTGCACGGGCATTTTGCGAGTTGCTTTTTTTTGCAGGCTTCGTTAAGCGTGGACAGACCTCGTTTTGATCCGGGTTGTGAAATAGAGCTGAGGTGAATGTGTGAGGAAAGCTAAGGTGGCCTCAGGATGGCGGCAACACTTTTATAGCAGCTATGAGGTCACTCGACGCAAGCACAATATATCTGGCGTGTGAAATCGCTTGTACGCGACGTTTGCGCGACGTCCACCTTTCGGGCATGACAGACGTGACACAGAAACAGAAACAGAGTGTTGTGGAGCAACTACGCTGTACTGACCTATTACAGTATGCATGTGCGAAGAATGGGACCATAAACCCTTGAGCGCCAGCAAAGCTGACTGGTGAGCACTCCTCTGGGGAGAAAAGACTTTAGTCCCCCCGCCAACTCTTGTAGCGACCACGGGAAGATGGAAGCTTCAAACTGAGTTTGAAATTTAGAGTTGATGTGGCCATCGAGGACAGGATGAAGACAAGAAATCGGCATATAACGAAATGAGGGTCACGTGCTTTTAGCAATGAGGGAATCGATCATATCTCGCTGATAACTGACTCGCTCCCTGAATACGCGGGTAGAGGGAGGAGACGAAAGCACACTCCTGAACTGTACGAACAAACTGAGCGTATAAAATTGTGCGGGAAGGCTCCTCGCACCTGCCTGCAATACCAAGCTGAAAATAGCCTGTCAACAATGTCCAGCACAAAGTCAAAGGAAGCAGAGCGACGCTTCAATCTGGCTGATTCAGGGCTGATTCCGTAATACACTTCGAGCGAGCCAGGGCCAGAGAATCCTAAACCGATTCCCCCTTCACTTGTAACCGATGGCCTAGTATGTTATGGACCGTCTGGTTCCACTCCGCACGCCCAGCACTCTGTCGCACACGGCGCACTGCAGTACTGGCAGTTCAAGCGGTTCGCTCACTCGGTAGCGCGCAGGTCAAGCTTGCAATGCTGCTGACGTGACGTCTTCATTCTTGACCGGATAGGGAACTCACATCTGGAGGTCCCCGCTCGCTCACCACACACGGGGCATAAAAGGGCATCGCTCCTGTCATCTCCCCATTCAACCTCCCGTTCCCTCCCGCCAAACAACAATTCAATTCAATCATGCTCTCCACTGACGCCAACGCTCTGACCGTCGCCATCATCGGCATCACTGGTGCTCAAGGAGGGAGTGTCTATTCTGCGCTTCGCGCGTCGTCGAAACCGTACAAGTTGATTGGGATCACGAGGAATGTGACGGGCGAAAAGGCGAAGAAGCTGGAAGGAGAGGGAGTGGTGATGAGAGCGGCGACTGTGGCGGTTGGGAATGAGGAAGGGGTGAAGAAAGCCTTCGAGGGGGTTGAAGTCGTCTTTGTAGGTCGTTCCTGTAGGCGCAGCGAAAGAGAAAGCGCTGAGAGATTTGTGTTTGTGTTTGGCAGGCAGTGACGGATTTCTGGGCTCACACTGATATGGAACGTGTGAGTCGTGTATCTAAATCGAGACAGTGAATGCTTACCCTATCGATGTGAAAGGAATACAACGAAATCAAGCTCGTCGTCGACACCGCTTTCTCCATCCCAACCCTCAAAGCCTTCCTTTGGTCTGGCCTCACTTCCTACGCAGCGCACACGAAGGGGAAATATTCCAAAGTGTACCATTTCGAGGCGAAGGCAAAGGGGACACAGTATCTATTTGAGAAGAGCAAGACGCGTCCCGAAGTTCGTGCGGTAACGATTGAGGTGCGTCGCCTTCGGTTGCACTTCCCGCAACATGCATAATATGGGATTTACGGATGTGGTAACGGATGACTAGCCGGCCGCCTACATGCAGAACTTCCTTGGTGAGAACTTGGGGTTCAGAAAACAAGAAGACGGATCGTACGTCTGCTCCACTGGGTGGACGGCGGACACCAAACTTGCGACCATCGACATCGCAAACGACTACGGGATCTTTGTGCAAGAGGCTCTGGAGCACGAGAACGAGTTTCCTGATGGTTCTATAGTCCGCGCATTCTCGGAAGAGCTGACATTACAAGAGATGGTGAACCAATTCGGGCAAGGTCCGTCATTTGCCTTCAATCACCTCCGTATTTCCTTGCCGCAGATAGAGGGGATGGACTAATCAAGCTGCGTAAAGTGACGGGCAAACAGACACAGTATAAATATGTACCTTTTGAAAACTCCCCCGCTTTTGGGAAGCTGCCAAAAGTCGTGCAGGAGGACTTCGCTGACTTTTATGGAGCTGTAAACCAAGTTGGATGTAAGATGTGTCCCAAGTGCTTCATACGACGGTGCTGAACTCGACACATAGATTATGGGAGTAAAGCGGAGGATGGCAAGAGCAACGCTTTCCTTTCACGCAAACCGAAGAGCTGGAAGCAGTTCGTGGAGGATAACAAGAAAGCTCTCTTGAGAGAGTAACGTTGAACAAGACAACTTGAATGTATCCTGTTGCAAATAAGGATCTGTGTGTATGAACAAGTGGAGGTGATTGTCTCTGGAACGATATGCTGTATTCTTCGCCAGCGGGAGGTAGCCAACGATACGTAACTCGAAGAATAGAAAATGTAAAGACCTGAAGGCAGATTTGGGCGGTGCAACAATGTGCTTCAACATACGTGTTTTTACACAGGGAGACTCGCTTGACTCTGAAAAAAAGGAGACGCACCAAGCCCGTGACGTGAAGTTATACTTCGCATCGTCACCAGTTTGCGTGCAGTTGCCTTGTGACTCAATTTCAAAAGGCGTGACAAACTTGAAAAACGGCTTAACTTGAAGCAGATTAAGCAGGCATCTGCAGGCCCCTCACCAAACGATTAGACTGGTTAGACGCGTAAACGAGATGAGGGTGTAATTGCCATAAGGCTATGAGCATTATGTTTTTGGAGCGGAACGGTAGGCCTACAAAGAGACATGTACGTTATCCTGAAAATAATTTAGCTCTAGACTTCCTGTAGTTGCGAGAGGACTGTGGTTTTATGTCCTACGTGTTGACGGTGCTAATCTGCGCCAGAGCTGCCTGCCTCCTTTTATGCTTGGCACGAACTCGACACGATCATAGTATCTCCAAGTGCCTCTCTCTATTGTCTGCAATTTGACAAGTTGATTCTGTTGTTGTCGGCGCTGCGCGAATTATGACAAAGGGCTCAAGTCAGCCGTCATGATGCTTTGATTTTGAGGCACTCTCCCATCGATGTCTGGTGACAGGTGTTAGACGATGCTCTTCAAGCTCGAGGGAGTAACAATGATTGGCATAGAATTTTGGAGTGTCTTGCGATGGACACTGGGCACGCTATCACAAGTGATAGCTGGGGTACTCACGCAAAGGAAGGAAACACATGTTTCCGGTTTGGTGCCAACTTTTCATGCTCGCGGAGTCACGGCGTTTTCATGCTAGGGATTTGGTGATTTGCCCTTTGTCTGTCCACCGGGACCGTCGATGGGGGTGAGGATATAATATGTGGAGTTCATTCACGCCGACAGCTTGTCCTGTGTCTTACGAGCAGCTGTGGTGTAGAATGCTCTCGGCACCTCCAAACCCATCTTACGTTGCTAACCCACGTTACACTTTGCTCTTGCACTCCAATATTGTTTCCTTCGCTATCGGTTCATCATCACATTGTTTTGGTGGTGAACACAAGGCCTCCCTCCTAGGTGTCGATCTGCTCCACCTGTCGGGGACAGCCATCGCTCTCCACGCGGATAGTGGCGGACGGAATGGAGTAAGGCACCTCTCGCACCTTGCACCTCCTCCCCCAGATACAGTACTTAGTACTTAGCCATAACAGACACTCGTGATGCCCGAAGATCTGCGACAATTGGCAATCGGCGTCCCACCTCAATCACACGAATGAGGTATGGCACAGTGGCGGTAACAG
The DNA here is from genome assembly GCA_021432655.1 of Atractiella rhizophila. Taxonomy (NCBI): domain Eukaryota; kingdom Fungi; phylum Basidiomycota; class Atractiellomycetes; order Atractiellales; family Hoehnelomycetaceae; genus Atractiella; species Atractiella rhizophila. Next base: position 28,590 of record MU271207.1, on the reverse strand, counting down.
TGCCTTCCTTCACTGCTTGATTGTGGAGCTATAAAAGGTCTCATCCGTCATCTTGACCATCTACTTTTCAATCACTTCCGTTCTTTCGTTTGATATACCGACTTCTTTTTTCCATTCTCTTGAACATGAATACCTACATCACTGCTGCACTTTCACTCCTCGCCAGCTCCGCTCTTGCCCTTCCAGTCGTCAATGGTACGGCTAGCATTCTAGCTCAGAACCCACCTCACTTCGCCATCTACTCTGACAACTGGTTCGTCTCCGTCCCCAACGTTGAAACTGCTCCCTCAGCTCACTTACATAATAGGTCTAATATGGGTGCTCCCCCAAACGCGACGGCTTTGGATGGCTGGAATGCTTTCCTGCTTTCCTTCTGGACCTCCGGAAGGGGACCGCTCGATATGGCTCAGGGATGGGTATCACTTACCGATGAGCAGAGGGCTGCGTATAGAGCGGAATACGATGCTGTCGGTATGCCACTCAAAGCTCTACAGTGATTGATTTAAACTCATGAATGGGAGAAAGGCGCGAAACTCATCATTAGCGCTTATGGTGAGCTCGTCTTTGGAAGATTGCGGGTTAGCTTGTTGAGGTTTTATGGCATTAGGATCTACTGAAAGCCCTACAACTGCTGGTGTCGATCCTATCACTGCAGCTAATGAGCTCGCAGACTTTGTGAAGACATACAATCTCCACGTAGGCTTCCTCACTTGATGTTGCAAGCAACTTCAACTTACATATGATACAGGGAGCCGATTTGGATTATGAAGATTTCGATGCGTTCAACGGTGGCACAGCGGAGGATTGGCTCATCACCATGATTAAACAACTGAGGACCAATCTTGGACCTGATTATATCATCACGTATACAGTTTCTTCGGCAGACGCTCCTCCCGTGCTAATGCAAAAACAGATCGGCACCGTTGGCTCCATGGTTTGCTGATAATGGCAAATACCCAGGGGGAGGATACGTTCGAATTCACGAAGAGGTCGGAGACCAAATCGACTGGTACAACGTTCAGTGTGGGTTTCAGCTCCTCCATTCTTTGTGCATCCATTGCTTCATGTGCTGATGGCAGAGAGTTTACAGTCTACAATCAGAATGACTACACCACTTGCGAATCACTCCTCAACACATCAGGATCTCAGTGGCCTCACACCTCACTGTTTGAAATCGTCGCTAAGGGGGTTCCAGCTGATAAACTGCTTATTGGCAAGCCTGCAAGCACCGGAGATGCTAGCAATGGATACGTCGATCCTGCTACGCTTGCTACCTGCGTGCAGCAGGCCAAAGGGAAGGGATGGAATGGTACGATCCTCTGTTTTTGTTCTTGATTCTGGAGCTGACGTCCTGTGACAGCTGGACTCATGGTCTGGGTAAGTTTCTTTGAGTGTTTTGTTACTTGGCTGATCGACGTGTTTTACTGCAAAAGCAATATCCTAATCAGGTTTGTCGTTCTTTCGTCCAAAAATCTTGTCGCACTCAAGCTGAATATCGCAGCCTATCGGATACGTTTCTACCGTGTGGGGATCATAAGGGATTGAATCCTATCAACCACGTCCTACACACTCGCTTCAGCGATAGTTGTATACCCAATGCAATGCAAACAATCGAAGTTGTATCACGCCATATTAGCTGACCTGCCACATCTTCGTAATCAATCAAAAGAGAAAATCAAGAGGGATTCTCTCCGGTACACAAATTGCGATAAAGATCAGAAAAGTGATCCAGCTGTGACAAAGAGTGTTCGGCTGAGGCTATCTAAGCATTTCAGTACGTTTGATACGTTGCACCAAATGTGACTATTGATCTAAGGTACACATGGTTAATCCAACTTCACATCTTCAACCTCAACCTCCACGCCTAACCGATCAAACTCGACGAGCTCGCAGTCCAGCTCCTTCACCCCTGTCTCAGCTACGATGCAGGTAAAGTCCATGTCCTGTCCACATCCAATTGATTATGTATTAGCATCTTGCCCCCTTCACCGCAAAATAAAGGGGACTAACGGCGTCGATAGCAAGCAGAGGATGATGCCACACCCCCGGTCTATAGGTTATTCCTTGCTTCCCACTAGCGACAAAAGCCTTGAGGGTCTTGAGGTCTGGTTTATCATCTGTCTCCCAAATTACATCGATAACAACAGTTAGGACTAGCAGTGAGAGCTTTTTTGCGAGAGACGAGATAGAGGATTTAAACAAGAGGATGGGAATCTAACTCACCTGCACCATTCAAAGCCACGACGACAAGATAATTTGTCCCTTCGCTGGCACCTAAAGGTGAAAACACCTGCGTGCTCAAACTGTGTCTCTCAAGAGCTTTCAAGCGCCTTCCCTCCCACTTGTTTGCTTTGAAGATGCATAAATTCGGCACCACCTTCTGTTCTCCCGGCGCAGGTAAGAACTCGAGATCTGCTAGGTTGTTATACTTGATAGCAGTTCCGAAGTTCGCACTTGTGGCCGTTTTCCGAATAGAGGGAGGGGCGAGATCGGGAGAGGTGTACGACTGCAGGACTTTCCCATAGGGGGAGTAGGTAAGAGGAGATATTGGTAGGGCAGGGATGGATAGTTTGTTGAGGGCAGATGTAGGGAGCTGAGATTGTGTTCCAGAGCCATCAATCGGGAGTTCAGCAGCAGAGCCGTCTAGAGAGACTCGACCATGGATCCGCAGACGCTTGACACCTCCATCTTCTCGCCATCAAGCAATTAAACTCGAGTTATGCGTTGTATAATTAAAGGAACTGGCGCACCAGGGTATATTACCAATTTCACATGACTGAACCTTTTCTCCTTCAAGGATGGTTCAAGTGCAAAGCAAGCCCTAGCGTCCGGTCCCAACTTTGTGCGAGCAACTAGCGGAGTCCATAATTCTTCACTAGTCGCGGGCGGATCTTGACCGTCCTGTATCAAAAAAGAACGTCAACAGTCGATTTGATACGTTAGAAAGTCTGCATACTGAGTAAGCACCTAGCACCTCAGCACTCTCTGGGAAGTTCCCAATGAAGTTTTTCGTGTCAATTTCCACCCAATCCACATATCCGGGGGTCGCTCTGCCCCTAACCTTCAGCTCGCTTGTCTTGAAACGTCAAGGAAGGAGGATGGAAGACAGACAAACGAACAACGACCCAATCCTTCTTCCCCACCACTCTGCTCCTCCTCGTCTCCCATCCATCGCTCATCTAACACCAATGGACGATATTAGCTTCAATTTTCATCCACTGCGGAGCAAAGCGCAAGAAAACGGACGTCAAACCCCCTTCCGGGTTTTAAGATGTTCTCTCCAGCTCCAAAGTGTCTATCGCTCTCTTCCACAATCGTGGCCCCGAGTAAAACGCTTGCGAGCTCTCCCTTCCATCCTGGCTGGAAAGCCGGAGGGATCACTCTGCCAATGGCTCGTAGACGGGAAAGGCCACCATCAGGAATCATGAGCACTGATGAACGAGTGAGATCTGAAGTAGAAGCGGGAAAAAGAAAGAAGATGCATGCCTTTGAGACGGTTCACTGGTTCCGAGGGAGAGATTTGGAAGGTGTGTACGGCTGAAGGACCGAGGGGAGAGCATGGGAGGAGCTGCATCCACTACAAGAGCAAAGATTTCAATCGGAATGACGGACAAAATAGACCCCACCCGCTCATCGTTCTCTCTCACATCTTCTCTTTCTGCTTCTTCGTCAGAGATGCGGAGCCCCCACACTTCTGCCGCTGGTGCTTCGTTTCCACTGAAATGTGTGGTGTCTAGCACAAATTTTTCGATTTGTCCCAAACATGCCAGTTTGATAATAGCCCTACATAGCGAATGAAAACATGAGTAGGTAGTGAGACAAAAAGGAAAGGAATACTGTTGAAGCTGAAGTATGGACGAGATTTATAAAATATATATATCTTTAGCTACTGACTGCGCTGTATTCTGGCGATGTGTTGCAAAGGTGACAGTCTCATGTTGTACGATGTTGTAACACATCCATATATATGGTAATATGCTCCATTTCCGAAACTTAAAGCACATCAGCGTAAGCTGCACAGTTGTGCAAGTATAACTGAAAATGTCTCATACAGGACTCCGCAAATGCGCATGTATAAGAAGAGAAAAATGGCACGCTTAAGGATCTCAGCTACTTGTGATTAGCAAGATCTTCCTCAAAGAACAAAGGAAGATTGGAAAAGCAATGAGTGTGTAAAAACGCACCAATCGAACGTCGGGTTATGTCGACGAGTCTCCCATCCATCGTACAGAGCGCCATTAGGACCGTACTGGCCTTTGAGACTTTTCGGGTCCTGATCATCACGCCCAATCACAATTAGATAATGTAGGACTGGGGGAGGAGGGACGAACGTGAGGAAGCAGAAGGGAGGACGCTGGAGCGAAGAACTCGTCCGAACAGGACAGAATTTGAGAGCCTAGCGTGCTGGAAGAGAGCTCGATGTACATCCTGGGTCGATGGTTTGATACTGATATTGCTTGATGCTCGCTTAATTTTGTGAGGTTGGTACAGAGATCGATCAATTGAGGGAAGGTATCGAGTATACCCGATGTTGACCAATTTGATCAGAGGATTGGAGGTTTGATTGATGGTTTCTTTGGATACGATAAGAAGGGAGGTATGAAAGAGACTTGAGTCATTGAGCGCGGCCTGGGCAATGAGCTTGATGGTATAGGGAAGGATGGGGGAGAGTTTAGGAAAGCTGCACTGTCAGTTTTTTTCACTTATTTATGCATCGCTGGGAGAGGAGAAACTGCTCAGATCCTTTTCTTCTGGATTGAAGGACCTTCTTAATGATCTATCATCACTACTTGTGGTAGAAACGATGAGGAACGATGTGTGTGAACGCTTTGTAAGAACAGTAAATGGTGGCCTTCGATGCAATCTAGAGCTGAAGAGAAAGCAAGAGAATGTCTCTGAGCTTTTGTTCGGATTCAACACTTCTCAATGTTCAACATTCTTCGCAAGCTTTTTGCTGTCAATCCTGTTTGCTTATGCTGAGAAGGTTTAGATGCATTAGCTTTCAAATGCTGCCTTCTTGCTCCTACAAGAAACGAGCTGTAGGATAAGTAGATAATGTGGGAGTAGAGGATCGTATGCTTTGATTACCTCGTGACCTCTGATGGCGTTAGAAAGTTATTTAACGGTGATGCGTATCATTGAGTTACGTTTTGTAAGACAAAATATAGAACTGTATCAAATGAGAACTCAGCGCCATTTCTGTGTTCTACACATTATCTGTAGACTTCCTTCTCTATCTCAATATTTGGGGTTTTACTTCACTAAACATCTCGAGTCTTGCCACAATATCCTCTGGCACTTCATACACTTTTTCTTCCGGCAACCAACCGCCAGCCCTCAGTTCATCTTCCGTCGCGTCCGGATTCTCATCCAGTACTTTCTTCAATCCAGTCGCTCTCCATGTCACGTCCTCAATTCCTCGAATCCATTCCTCTACATAGCTCTTGCTCAAATGACCTGGAATGCCTAACTGTAGGCTGCGATGGTCGTACTTCTGTAATCGTGGTCCCCTCTCTGGATCCCACTGCACCCTAACTCCGGAATCCTCGTCTTCTTTCTCATTTAGCTGCTTCATATGTGAAGCATGCGACAGATGGGCGATGCGCAGTAGGTGGAGGAAATGTTCCTGGGAGAGCTTGATGGCGAGCACACGCGCTTGTCCCGCGTCCTTGTAGGAATAACCACAGCGATACCTCAACTTCAATGTCAGCTGTTTGGCCATCAGAGGTGGAAAATGATAGAAGGGTACATCATCCAACACCATGAAGGTTTGATCCAAGTCATTCGACCATGTTTGAAAGACGGCGAAGCAGCGAGATTCTGTGCAGCGACTGCCTGCTCTGCTATGGTCTTCGAAAAGGCTTGATAAACTGTTATGGTGTCCTTGTCGTAGACTGCTCGAATCTGTCGATAAGGAATCTTTGGCAGGCGTTCTCAGCGGGAGCAGTGACATGACGGTTTTTAATGCTTTACCTTAGCTGCTTGAACTTCTGTCAACGCCATTTTTAAATCACTACTTCTCTCACTATATAAAAATAAAGAGTTCTGTTCTACTTTCGATCTTTCAGTAGAAATATAAATATATTCTCAACGAAACCGAGTCATACAGCGACAGAGGGTGGGTCTAACAGCCTGAGTTCGCCTCTAATTGGTTTAGGGGTCGTTGAACAGGCTGCGTCTGGATCATCTCTTACCAGCTCTGCCATTAGAGAGGGTTTCAGTGCACGACAAGAAAATGTATGCCAAGAATTTATTGTATTCAAAACTTTGAAAAGGTGTACATCTCAACTCAGATGATAAGAAAGAATGACAGCCTTTAGTTTGCTATGTGATGTCGTATGAACAGCTGGTGGCGCCAGAATACTGTATAACTGTATGTGTGTGAATTCAGCCTTCCCGAAAAGCTATCCAGCAGTTGAGACGGGTTGTTCAGTCGCATCTGGATTTGAGCATCATTAGCAATCACTTGGTTGGCCCTACTGCAAGGCCTACATTGTGCCACATTCAGCGAGACAAGAGCTAGGAACGGGACAGCTACATTCACAACTTCTGGCAGAACCATTGAATTAATGCAGAAGCCATTAATCATGCAGAATTTCCTTCTCACCTTGCACGAATGTCAGTGTTGGACAACATGACGAGAGCAATAATGAAGATCCAAGTGACGCTGCTTGTGTGAGCCATGTTTGTTCTATGAAGAAAAAGAAAGAACAGGTTGTCAAAGCTGAAGGTCAGAAGCATGTTTTATACCAGCGCAAGAAGTGTCCGAAGCATCCTTCTTTATCGAAGGCGGGGTATATCTTTTGAATTCAGATAGGAGTAATTGAGAGCCAAGAGAGCAAGGCACGCATCCATTGCAAAACGATCTAGCATGGTTAGGAGACAAAGCATCCATGTCTGAGAGCGTCCACTGCTCCACTCTGAACTCGAAGTCGAAGTTGCGAGTATTCGAGTATTTAGCACCTGCGCGAGTTCTCATCAGTTGGTGGATCATGATCATTCTTGTACGAAGAGGAGGCAGCGTACGCGATTCCACAGAACTTGCACATGACCACGGCGTCACAGCTGCACTCGCAATCCGCCCTGTACAGTCGTCCAGCCGGCATCAGCCAACTGTCGTCAAAGTCCTACCACAAGCTCAAAGTTTGACGCACCTGTCTTCGAGAACGGGATTGGCGACGACGGTGGCAGCGAGAGCGGCGATGAGAGCAGTGACGAAGAACCTCATTCTATTCCCAATCGAGACAATGAGTACACTTCCCTCCTCCAAGACTCCTAGGCTGGGAAGAAAGAAGGAATAGGAAGGACCTACCTGGAAATACCTTTCGGAATGCGAGGAGAGACGTGAGAGGTCAAGAGAGCACCTTTTTATAGAGAGACGACATCTCGGCTGCCTTTTCGACCTCCTGGTCGGCTCCTCGGAGGCTCTCGCTCCTCATCGCATTGATAGGATAAAGAAGGTGTGGAGAGCATGCGATTGCGGAACTGGGGTACCGGGAAAGACGATGCTCACGGGTCTTGGTAGATGCTCTCTTGTCCAGTCCACTACGGCTGGGCTGGCAGCTGGCAGCTGGGACTGAAATGTCCAGATCTATCTGTGGGCTGTACATAGTCCTGTTTGACTGAGTGACAAACCCATCAGATATTCGATATTCAAAGAGTAAAAATAAGAACCACAATTTCGATTTAGTGCAAAGCACTGTGAACGTACAAGTCGTAGGACGCTCTTACAGGTTGATTTCCATCATTTATCGAGGTGAGGGTGGAACGAACAAGTAAGTGAGGATGAATTTCAAAGCAAATGGCGCGCGTTGCACGGTACGATTCGTAGGTAATAGGACAAGAAATTCGAAAGGAAGAATGCACCAGCAGTCAGTCAGCGCCGTGGCTGGTTCTCAACTCCACTCCTTCAAACAAAACAAACAAACAAACAAACAAAAAACATATGTGAGTGGTCAATGGACCACCAATCAATGAATAAGGAGGCAACGCGACACCATACTCAGACGGAAGGGTGGAGTGTGAGTGTAAGTGTAAGGGTTAGGTTAGTACCCCCTCCAGTTTTTCGTGCTGGGGAGGAGGGGCGGGCTGTCCGTAGTTGTAGTAGTTCTGTTGCGCCTGCTACACCACCATCACGCTCAGTACGCAATACGGATGCATAACACATAGGCAGTGGTCTCTCCAGAGATAAAGGAGGAAAAAGACGTACGGGATAAGCACCACCGCCTGGCCGAAGCGTCTGAGGCACATAATCGTCCCCCATCCCTCCATACGGGTTCATTCCTCCCGCACCCCCATACTCCACCGACATCCCCATCGCCTGCGGGTGTTGATACCCAGCCTGGGTCGCGCCAGAGGGTGGAGCAGCCGTCGAACCGGGGTACGGAAGGCCAGCGGGGACGCCGCCCGCGAAGGGGTCTTCGACGGTGCTCCCCAGCGACATCCGCCGCTCTCGCACCGTCCCCATCCCCATCCCCATGCCGCTGTCGTACCCTCCTCCGACACCGCTGTATCCCCCGTACCCTCCGACGGCGGAGGCAGAGGCTGACGCGGGTGGATCGTAGTTCGCAGAAGGGAGGCGTGTCAGTCCGCCCCCCACCCATGCCACCCCCTCCTACACCTCCACCGCCGAAGGAAGCGGAGTTGAAAGCGGTAGACATGGGTCTGGAGAGCTGTATGGAGTCCCTATTGCCGTCCTTCTGGAAGGGAAAGATGATTGCGCTCTCCCGCTGCCTGTCCTTCGTCTTCTTTCGGTACCAGAAGAAGGCGAGGCCGATGAGGAGGGCGAGGACGGAGGCGGCGATGATGCCGCCGATGAGGGCGCCGGAGACGCCGCCGCTGGATTTGGGGTCGGTGGTGTCGTTGAGGGACGCTTTGGAGGTCGGGTCGGAGGAGGGGGTGGTGGTGAGGAAGAGCGTGGAGGGCGTGATGGTGCTGCTGGAAGAGGAGGAGGAGGTGCTGGTGCTGCGTGAGGTGGTGCTGCTGGAGGTGCTGCTGGAGCTGCTGGTGGTGGTGGTGAGGAGGGACGGGTCGAAGGTGATGAAGAAGGCGTCGACGTCCACTCCTTTCAGTGCTTCCCCTATCCATCCATAATTCACACTCAGTATCTTTTCCTTGTTGGACGAGAAGACGAAACTCACCGTTCTGAATGGTGATCGTATACTGCGCCTGTTCCACCATCCATCCCATCAGCCACCGAAACACAGCAACACTACAACACTGCAACACTGCAACACAGAGAGGAGAGGAGGAGAGAAGCCAGACCTTCGGATCGAGGTTCGAAAAGGTACACAACGTCTGCTGCCCCTTAAACGCCGCACCATGGCTGTCGAACTGGATCACCTGTTGGGTGACGGATCCCTGCTGCGCGAGCGTGCACGAGGCTTTGCCGTGGTCCTTGGATGCGCTTCAGTTGGGTATATTGGGTGGGTAGTTGGGTTGGGTGGAGAGGGGGAGAGAGGGGGAGGGCTTACGGCGTTTGTTGAGCCGACGTAGGAGATCGCGGTGCCTTTCATCCATCCAACATGTCAGAATCTACATCATGAATCAAAGATCAATCGACTCAATGTCGATGTAAATCAAAGAGTTTATGTTCAATATGTACAGTATCGAAAAAGGAAGCGAGAAAGAATGCTCGCAGAGTACGTAAGACAAGACAGGAAGGAGCTCACACACCATTAAAAGGACCAAAGACGGCCTTTCCAAACACATCGAACGTCGTATGGAGGGTATTCTGAAAGTTCGCCGCTCCCGAGAACTGGGTCGTCCACAACTGCCCCCATCATCATCGTCCCCATTCATTCAGCTTTCGATCTAGAGGAAGGAGAAGAGAAAGGGAGTACGCCGGAATACTCGATGCGGGCGTCGGTGTCGTCTACTACTAGGCGTTGGGGGGCGCCGAGGGCGAGGCGGAGCGGGAGGAGGAGGGGCAGAGGTAAAAGGGGTAACCGCAGCATGTGTAGTCGAAGTCGAAGTCGATGTCGATGTCGAAGTCGATGTTGATGGTAGGAGGGAACGTAAGAAGAAGGAGCGTGATATGAATATGGGTGGCTGAATTAAGTACACCGGAGTGGGAGTCGAAGGAGGGTGGATATTCAGATTCAGGCCATGAAATGAAGAAAGGATGTGTGAGCTAGTGGTGCGGACTCAAATGAAACGGCGCTGACTTCCTCTTTTGGAGATTTCACTCGCTACATGTATCAGTATCAGTGTGAGCGTGGGAGACTTGTCAGGACTGGATGGTTTCTTATTGCATTGCTCAGAATGGGACTGCGATGCAAGGGTAAAGTAAAGAGTACGGTTGTGTTCAGTCCCCCTTATGTTAAGTGGGCTTCTTTACTTGGGAAAACAGAACACTTTCCTTCAGAAAGAGCGGAAAGTGAATCAGAGAAGGGAAGTGAATGGAGCAATAGAGATGGAAACAGTTGGGACTGGATATGGCTGTCACTAATCACATGATTGTGATTGTGTGCGAGAGAGGGAACCTAAAAATAGCCGATGAATGGACGGCCGGAAATAGCAGCGACGTCAGTTTCAAGAGCACTTGTGGTGGCTTTGGTCCAGCGTAAA
>MU271207.1:0-12838 GCA_021432655.1 Atractiella rhizophila | reverse complement strand
CCTCAGCTTGGGCTGCACTAGACCTCCCCAAACCAGAAGAGATCCCAAACATCGACCTCGAAATCATCAACTACCATCGTCCCCTCTTGGGCACGTTCCATGCCAAGTTTATGGTGGTGAGTATTCCAGCTCTTCGCTTCTGGTTGACTGGCTGAAAGGTGCGTAGGTCGATCGTAAGGTCGCGGTCATCAATAGGTGAGCTCGATGTGCAGATGTTTGGTGGACTTGATGGGAAAGTTTGCAGCAACAATATCCAGGATCGACCGAATCTAGAGATGATGGCTCACCTTGAAGGTCCAATTGTCGGTGTGCCTGCTTTCTTCTCGTACTTCTCAATCTCTTTGCTGAGGTTGCCAGTTCCCAGATTCTTTCTACGAAACTTTTCTCATCGTACGCAAACCCCCATTCTTGCGTCGACGCTCACTCTGGTTCAGTCATGGGCGAAAAGCCTCAATCCTACACCGCCCTGTCTAAGCGAGCCGTATGTTCCTCCACCGGAATATCTGTTTCAGGACGCCAATCCGTACCTCGACAAGATCGAAATGTGAGCGGAACAGCTCCCACCCAGTAGTCATCGATGTTGACGTGCGATACAGTGCCAAGGCCGCGAAGGCAGCACGCATCCTCCTGCTCAAGCAGAACAAGCAGACGACGGAGGAGTTCGAGCGGTTCATGAAGGACCAGGAAAACTCGCTCCTTTGGAACTTTGCCAACCCCTCTGGAGGCGATAGGAGGCGGAGGAGTCTGCCGGCGAGCCCGGATTCGAGCGCGCGCTGGAATTTTTGGGGGTTTGGAGAGACGGCGGGGACGAGTTCGGCGGATGGGAAGAGGAGGAGTCTGATGGAGGTCGTCCAGGAGGCTATCAGGGCGGCTCCGTCGGGTCGTGGTGATGGGCTGAATCGAGCTTCGTCCTTGAAGGAGAAGAACAAGACGCTGGAGATGGCGGAGGTGAAGAGACGGAAGTCTCATACAGATCTGGACAGTGAGGACGACACTGCAAGAGAACCATCTGCTAGTGCAACTGGTCAGAACTTTCCCCTTTCCTAATACAATTTAATTGGTCGCTGACGGTTTTGTAGCCGTTTCTTCCATGGCAGATATTGGGGAACATAAGAAACAAAGTGGAGAAGAAAAACACCGCGAACCGTCACCGTCAGGGAGACCGCCGCCGAAACGGTCGCACAGCGATCTTCCACATCTGCGAATTGCGGAATCTGACATTCAAGGTGCGCGATTTTCCCTACTGTATCCACATGCAGCAATGTTGACTGAGGTGAAGGTCACGAACACACTCCTTCACACCCTTCCCATCCCAATTCAACAACACTTCAAAGCCCGTCGCATGCTCGCACCGGCAGTACATCTACAACGAAGTCTCGCTTGCAATTGCTGTCGGAGGCTCTGAACGTCGGAGCTCTCAGTCATCCGGAGGTGACAGCAACGGATGAGGAAATTGAGGACCTCAGACCGCATATCCTTCACAAGCGTATGTAGCTCCCACGCCTTCATGATAAATCTTTAATGGCAACAACAGCCCATAAACCGTTCCGCATAGCTTTGGTGAACCGGAAACCTCATGGCGGTATGCCACGTTCTCATACCCGATTGTTTGCCCGCTAATCGAAATCGCAGCTCCTGGCCATCAAGATATTCGAGTACCTCAAGCAGCCGCCTGGCTGGCTGGCTTCCGATACGCGAAAGAGAACGTGTTCATACAAACACCCACGCTGAATGTTGGTTTTAATGCCCCTTCTTATGCGAATAGCAGCTCACCCTTTGATAGGCGAAACCAGTCGTGCGAGCTGTGTTGGAGACTTGTAAACGAAAAGTGAAGGTAGTACTCTACCTCGATCTTGGTCAGTCGCATGTTCCAAAGGCATATGCAGCGTGTTTGACTGTTGCACTGCAGGTTTCAACGATAAAGGCGAATCGGTTCCTTTTCAGGGCGGAACGAATGAAGAAGTCGTTGGACGGCTGTACAAGGAGCTCAGGGAGTGTGACCGCCATGAGTACCTAGATGTTTATTGGTACACTGGAAAAGATCAGAGGAAGCCTCTGAATGCCGTAAAGAAACAAAGGAATTGTCACGTAAAATTCATGTTAGTTTCCATTGTGAGACTTTAGTACCTGTTTGCTAACTTAAACAATTAGGACAATAGATGGTAAGGTTGGCATCATGGGGAACGGAAATCAAGGTGAGCAGCCTCAATCCATCTAGATGTTCATTGAAACTGTGTCGATAGATACGCAATCTTGGTTCCACTCCTGCGAGATCAACATCATGGTAGACTCCCCGCAAATCGTTGCGGATTGGATGGACGCCATTCGTTCTAATCAAAACACGGAGAAGTATGGAAAGGTAGACCATGATGGAATTTGGCGAGGAGAGAACGGTGACCTCCTCGAACCTCCAGAAAAGGTACGCCAATCGTACTGCGAGAACTGCTGATGACTGTCCAACAGATTTCTTGCATCAGTGCCATCATGGCGATGATTTGATTATTCATTTATTTTGGGAACATTTTCGTTGCGCGTCATCCAACACGCGTCTCATTCGTTTGCATGATTCCTTCTCGTTCACTCTGTCAGTCCCCTGTTGTAATCTTCAATTGTTTACTAGTGTTCTTGTTGATACACCACAGAAGGCTTCACCTAGGGATAGTTCGGACTCTTTTTAATGACATTCTCTATCCATTGCATTGTCCTTTTCCCGCAACCAGTGAATATCACGCTCGACTTTTCCCTCCCATGCCGACAATGTGGAAGGAGCAACAAAGGCAAGGTGTGCGGATATACTCGGTATCCAACCGCAACCAACACCATTCCCAGGACCAGATTCTTTCGAACTAGCAGCCAGCTTGTCCAAAGGAATCTCCCATAGCCTTGCCCGGTATTGCTTTGTATCAGGGCTCATAAGAATTTGACACAGGCGCAGGTCATTTCGATCGTGGCAAACCGCTGTGCGTCTTCCACTTTACATAAATGATATCGAGCAGAGAGCTGACTTCTGTTACAAGGCCATAACAGCAGCAGGAGAATAACTGGAGAGACTACAGCTACAGAATTTTGTTCTTTGCAACGATGTCTACAGCCCCAACGAGCCATACAGAACTGCGCCTGCAACTCAATCGTATGCAGGCCGAGCGGAAACGGGCAGAGCAGAGATATCAACATGATTTGAAACGATTGAAAGAGGAGAATGAGTGGTTAAGAAAGACTCAAGATGCAGGAGAGGCGCAAAGGAAGCAGGTGCAGATCGATCGATTGAAAAAGGAACTCAACGACGCAAAGACCGCTATGACCCCAAGTTCATATAATCCTTCGGCGAATGGATCGCCTGGAGCAACGAAGCCGAGAGAGAAGGAGAATATGATATTCAAAGAAAAGTATGAAAGGTTGAAGAGGGAATGGGAGGAGAAGAAAGCGAACCAGGAGAATCTGGAAGGAATCATCGTAATCTTGAGGAACGAGGTGGCGGTAAGGAAGAGGAAGATGGAAGAACTAGGTCCACTTGCACTTCACCTTGTTGATGATTGACTAATTAATGGTATACGGTAGAGAATGAACTACAGGATGCATTGAAACGAGAGAATTCTCGCAGCTCTGAAAACAACGACGTATTATTGCAGGTTAAAACGGAAGCGGAACGAAGTAAACGGAAAGTGTTTGAACTCGGTTGGTCCTCCAGTTGCATTTCATCTCCACTCTAACCATGCATGCTGGCAGAAACGCGATGTCAAGGGTTACAGAATCAGCTAGCTCAGAGTCACTCAATGTATCCTGCTCATCCGCTACCTTTCCAACCGCCGCCCCCAACAGCAGATGTTATATATCTGCAACAGCAAGTCGATTTTCATAGCACCCGAGTACGACAGCTAGGTACGTTGACATTCCAAGATCTTCATCTGTACTGAAGAGAAGATAGAGAGAGAACTACTTCAATTGAAAGCAGACCATGTCTCGCTCCAAAATGCACATGGAGAGCTTGTCGACAGGCAAAAACCAGTGCACAATCTGCACAACCAGCTTGCAACACTTCAACACACTCATAACGCACTCAAGACGCAATACGATGAGCTTTTGAAGACAAATAATGACCTGAACAGTATGTTCTTCCTTTCATTGTTGGTACAGTTTCGTTTTGTCTGATAGGACCCAGATCACATTTCTAAATACGCAGCTGACGGTTGGGCCAAAAAGAAGGAGAAGGAGCTTGCGGAGAGTGTGAAAAGGGTTTGTTCCTTCTTCATTCTCTTGTCAGAATGGTATGGTGATGGACATTGCTTATAGGAGGCAGAGGTGAAAGAACAGTTACGCATTGCGCAGGAAACAATGGCCTGGCAAGATTCACAGTTGAACATGATGAGACAACAGAGGGCAAACTATCACATTTCTAAATACGCAGCTGACGGTTGGGCCAAAAAGAAAGAGAAGGAGCTTGCGGAGAGTGTAAAAAGGGTTTGTTCCTTCTCTTGTCAGAATGGTATGGTGATGGGCATTGCTTATAGGAGGCAGAGGTGAAAGAACAGTTACGCATTGCGCAGGAAACAATGGCCTGGCAAGATTCACAGTTGAACATGATGAGACAACAGAGGGCAAACCTGAAATCGGCATGACCATACAGACGATTCAGTGCCGTTTTCATTGGCAGGACGCATTGGTTTTTGGTATATTGTTTAGCAATTTGTATTACACCAAATTCGTTGAGTTTGTAGCCGTACAGGCGTTAGTACCTTGCTTCGTTTTAGAGCGTGTCAAATGTTGATTCTTCAGAATGGTAATGACGATACCTTTTATCACTTCACATTTCTCTAATGAGACTGACTCAGAATTCAAATGCAGATAAGCAACCACTCTAGTTCTCGTGACAAGTTGTCACGTTGCAAGCAAGGATCTCTCTTGCTCATTCAGACGGAGAGGCATCGTTCGCAGTTTCCCAGCGATATTTCTATCACGCGTGGAACCTGAGAAGAGGTCACGGGTCGAGGCTGTAACTTTGGATATGGTACACGCACTCCGCCGTCGTTTCATCCTTCATTGCGTGTGCCAGCACCCCTTACTCCTGAAAGCGGATCTCTTAGTGCTCTTCCACTTCCAGAAAAGGCACCGATGATTGCAGAAACAACGACCCCTCTCACCGAAGTGTGGAAGTGAATCTTCATTCTCACTTCTTAGAATCCAAACACTCAACCGCATAGCTCGTTCGCTATCATTGAAACTTTCATAGAACAGTCTTAGTAAATAGCACAAATCAAGGAATATTTCATCCACATCCGTATGAAACACCTGGGAACACTAATGTCCACAGGATCTTGGACGTTAGCGATGGGATAAATACAATTCTTCTTTACTCAGCACCTTCTGGTAGTTCGTGGGGCATCTTTCTTCCTGTTCATGTTGATGCACAGCTTTATGACCAGTTTTAATGGCAGCCAGAAAGTATGGAATATGGCCTTCGGCTACTTCAGACACTCCAGGCTTGATGGGACAATCTATTCAGTTTCGAGGATAGCGCGTTTTCCCTCCACTCTGAAGATAACGTCCCCAAGAGCCCCAATACCCCCAGTCCTCAGAATGTGATTCTCACCTGTTCAATCAATTTACCCTGCCAACTGAGGTACCTTACAATTTCTACTGCTGTATAGCTTCCCAATTCTCCACATCACCTCTACCCTCTATTCTGATCAACAATTCCAGTGGAGATTCGAATATCATGTTTATATGTTTCTTCCTTTCTGTTTCACAATGCTGAATAATAAGCGTTTCGGAGCCGTTGTCATCGCTCAAGGCCCCTTTCCCCTAGAAGTGCTAGAGATATACATGAATAGGGGGGATATTTTCTATTATGGGCTAGGCGACAGGCAGATGGAGACATCAGTCGTTTCAAAAATATAGTGCTCACCCAGTCAGCTCACTATTGCGTTGCTCAGGTTCATCCCCTACATGGCAATCAACGCTCCAAGTAAAGGCAAGATTTTCGAGCAAATTCTGTACACATTAGAAGGTTACAGAGTCACGTTTCTAGTGATAACTGAGTAGATATTAAGGGAAACAATGATTCCTTTTGAAATTAGAAAGTGCTTTGAACAAATATAAACGCGCTGGCAAGAATTTTACGAGCATATGAACACTCCACAATAAGCACACTAGTTGACATGCCCATAACGTGAAAAGCACCCTCTGACTTGCTTTCTCTCCCTCCCACACAACTGCAAGGGCGAGTCACGCTACGTACGGCCTCTAAAGTTGCCCCTTCAAGGTGACAGTCATTTTATAGCAGTCGTCCGTTGGAACTCGAAGAACGAGAAGCATAGCGAGATGTCTAGTATTCACGTCACTCTCATGGAACCTCCTAAGAAGGGAGGCGTTGCCCCTCTTGTCGAAGCCTGGCGCAATGCGTTGCAGGAACTCATGCCCGAACAGTACAAGGATCAGATAGTAATCGTCGAGAGCTCTATGGAAGCGATTTTTGATCAGTGGGAAGAAGAAGGCGGGAAAGAAGATAGCGGTTTCGATTGCGTGGTTTCACCTGCCAACTCTTGGGGCATCATGGATGGAGTGGGTACTTTGTCTTCTTGTATCATGGATGCTTATGAGCGATGTAACAGGCATTCGATTTAGTACTTTCAAGATCACTCTCTCCTCCAAAAGACATCGAGGCATTAATGAAACTCGCACGAGCAACGATCGCAGAAGAATCATTCGGTTATCTCCCACCTGGTAGCTGCGCCATAACCTCCATCCCAGTAGGCGAATTGTCAACGGCTGCTTCTGCGACGGCAGACGACGACAATAGCGGATACGTCTTCCCTAACTATATGAATATCCATTCCATGGCAATATGCCCGACTATGTCCATTCCTGCAGACGTTCGATGGCACCGCGAACTTTGCTACACGACGGTATGGAACCTGCTCTGCCAGTTGGAGAAATGGAATCAAGTTGCATCTACGACCACGGAGAAGAAGAAAATTCGCAGGGTCCTGATGACGGGTCTCGCGACTGGTGTTGGCGTGTACGAACCCGATAGATGTGCCAATCAGATGATGATGGCGTTCAAGCACTTTTGGGAGGCTCGAGATGTGGCAAGGTCTGAAGCTGAGGATCCCTCATTGAAGGAAGAGGTGAAACCTGTTCAGAAGAACGAATATAGGTTTGTGGCAGGCGAATGGTTTACGAAGAGATTTGTGCAGAGAGAGGAAGAAATGCTTGGAATCTTTGAAAACAGGCTTTGAATATCTAGGAGCGCTTGTATACTGACCTATGAAAGTTTTCGTTCACATTGTAGCCGACACCATGTTGTTACTAGCGTTAGAGTTCCATTCACTTCTTTCTCTTCCACCACCTCTTCTTCCTCGATACTGCATCGCCTTCCTCATCCGTCGTTTCTTCATTCTCTTCATAACGCAACCCCACAACTCCCACACGATCTC
Organism: Atractiella rhizophila; assembly: GCA_021432655.1. Classification (NCBI taxonomy): domain Eukaryota; kingdom Fungi; phylum Basidiomycota; class Atractiellomycetes; order Atractiellales; family Hoehnelomycetaceae; genus Atractiella; species Atractiella rhizophila. The sequence goes on along the minus strand of MU271207.1, from coordinate 5,405 downwards.
CATTGACTGCCTTCATCTCCCTCAAATTTTCAAGCGACTTGCACAACCCATCTACCGCATCTCGTACCTCCTCCTTATCCACACGATCCTGCATAACGACACTCAAGAATTCGAACAAGTCCTGAGGGTCAACATGCTTCTTTCCGCTCCAAAACAGTGTAGGAGTGCCGTCTTTGACGGGGACGATTAAGGCTGGCACACCGTCCCCGAGCAGATATTTTAGCTTTCCTTCTTCAGGTCGCCTAGAGGACGCCCAAATGGCTCCTGTCAACGGCTTGACTCCCAGAGCAGTGATGAGCATCTGGTGCTTAGATGATGGCGAAGCTGGACGGATAACGGAGTGCATGTGAGAGAGTAGGTGGTGTGCTAAGGCGAGATCACCAGGTACGAGCGGAGCGTAGAACATGACGAGAGTCGGTGAGAGCGTGCGAGGAATCGCTGGGAGCTGTTGCAGCAGCAAGTCGAGTCGGTGCCATTCAAAATTTGAGAGGGAAGACGTACACGTTTTGTTGCCATGAGGTAAGGGCTGAACCATCCTGGATGTGTGTCAAAGTACGACTTTGCTTGAGCAAGAAAAGCTTTCGCTTTCTCTTTCTTGGTTGGCGATTCGGTAGAATCGTTACCTTCTAGTTCTTTCTCTGCCGTTGGTTCGTCGTTTGTCTGTGAATCTTTCTCGTCGCCCTCTGGTTTCCAGAATCCCAAAACGGCATGCTCGTTGCTTCAGTAACCTCGCTTCAGCATCATTTTAACCCGGATGAAAAGACAGGCTGACTGGAACGAATGCTTGATCCGAATTACCAGCGTGACAATGTTCTTACACTTCCCGTCAATCCTCTTCACGTCATCCTTATCCAAAATCTTGTCAACACCCTCTTCCGTATAATCGCCCACCACCTCATCCACAACCGCGCCAGTAATGGCTCCACCCATGCCACCACCTAGCAATCCATAGGCATCCAACACTCCACTCGCGCCACCCGTAGCCGTATCGACGCCTAAAAGGACGACATCCCTCGCTCGGAACGTGGGGAGGACGACCGGATTGGCATCTCCCCAGGGACCGATGCAGGTGAGAGAAGAGATGGACGCGCGCGAGGTGGAGACGGTGCTCTCGATGATGCGTCCTGGGATGGAGTTTCGAAAGTATCGTGTGGTTGATGAGGGTGTCTTGGTGTCTTCTGGAGAGGAAGGCGCGATGAGGAGAATCGATCCCGGTTGAGTATGAGTGGGTGGCATTGATTGATATTAATATTTATTTATTTATTTCGAATCAGAATGTATGACTATTGGCTCACAGACGCTGCATGCCATTGTGGATTTCGCCCAACTGGCGAGAGGCGCTCTTATATCCCACGTCGATCGTTACGTCACAGACCGCAGTGCCAGTGGAACAACTTCTCTTCAGCCCGCCAAACTCAAGGGAGCAGAAGCGTAGTTAATGGGTTTGAAATCAGAGCTATCATAGCACAGCTGAAAGTTTGATACTTCAGAGTCTCTGTACAAACTTTTAACTACATGCTTACAGTCAGGATCCTTCGTGCTAATCGCGACCTAAAAGGCTTGTTCTATTAAGCCATGGCTATGGAATGGAATGAGCGCCTCCATCTTCAACGAAACATTTTGACACTGATTACAAACTAGTCGTATCTCATCACTTATGTCCCTCTCGCCATAGAGCTTTCGTCGTTCGTAACTAGACTGTGAGCGAAGAGCTTATTCCTCATCACTCAGTTGAAGGAGGCGGTCCAAACTTCAGAACCTCTGCTCATTATTCTCTCACGCGGTTACCTTCAAGTTTGTAAGGATATGAATGCGGTCGTCAGAGATGAAAAATGAAAAATAAACCCATGCCAGTTTTTCTCCATGTCCCCTCCAACTGTGACGATGACACCGTTTGTGTGCTTTTGAGAGTGCAGGCAGCTTTCCATGGCTGTAGTTCCTTCATTCTCCATCCTCCTCTTTGGGCGACTTCGCCAGTCCAAGAACTGAACAGGGAACGAAACAAAGTGTTCGTCCAAGTATCATTCTCTTTCTTAATCTGTGAGCATAGTCGCCGAAGCAGCATCCACGTTGTGACTGGGTGGAAGGGGCAAGGTCTCATATCTTTCTAGACTAGTGCGTGTGCGAATCAAGAACTGGGAGCTTCCTCTCCGCTTATTTGCCCACATTACATAGACGGGCAAGCCCGTTGCCAGCCAAGCTCAAGCTCCAACAGCTTAATTTATGGATTGAAACATTCAATCTAAGTGGAAAAATCATTGATTTTCATGATTAATGGCCTGTTGATGCTTGTCCAAGTTCATGCATTTTAGATGATTTGATAGACGACAGGCGTCATGAGCAGATCTTTGGTGAGTGTCTTCAGAGATTGAGACATCCACCTGCAACATGTCACCTCGAAGCGAAAATGTGCCTACCTCTCAGCTGCCCAACACTATACTTCCCTCCACCCATGAACAACCAGGATCTCCCAATTGGCAATCAATCACACAAAAACGTAAAATCCACCCACCACCACCGTCCTCCAGCCGTCCTTCGAAAATCTCCATCACGTATATATCTGACACTATGCCCAATCCCGATCAGAGCTGTACCGCGCTAGCGAAGGTGCAAATAACGGCCATGTAGGCATGATGGCGAAGCGTTCGTCGTTTTCCGCCCGGCTGGAAGCCTGTCGGTTTCGGCAAAGGGGAGAATGAGATGAAGTTATCCAGAGTTGTCAAAGGAAGAGCAGGAAGCCAGAAGGAAAGGAAGGGATGACAAGGAAATTTAACTCAACCAGTGTGGGTCCAACCAGCGTGGCTGTCGGATGTGAGGCAACTAGTATGCTCTGCTCTCTTTCGCTCTTTCTCTTGGTCTCTGTTTCTTCACAAAGTTCTCGGGGAAAGTGCACATGTGCCTCTGGCTCGGTACTTCGCTTCACCTTCGCTCTTGGCGTTGTTGTTTCGCCTCCAGCCAGCGTTGTTCTTCGATTAAACTTGAAGAACTTTTGGAGTATCTCGGGTAATGAAGGCAGTCCGACGAAAGAGCCAGCTGAAATCTTTGTTTTCCGCGCCGCTAGCCCTTCCACTGGCAGCCGACGCAATGTCTGCATTGTTGAAGAATCCCTGGTGACGAAAGGGGCACAGCTCGCAATTGTTCTCGTTACATATGACGGGACATACATGATACTACATTGATTCTGAATTGATCCCTGAATGTGCATGAATTGATGCACTGTGCTGTTGGCAAGGCTTCGGACGTTTGAGGGTCGATTCATGACCGAACGTTATTGTCATCTTCTCAACCCAAGGTGTCCAATTGTTGGCTGGAGGAACGGAGGAGAGAGGGCGGGATGACTTCTTGGCGCATAGCCTGCGCACATGTCCATCTTTCATCAACACAGTCTCTGTTACGCGTCACAAACGCTCCACGGACGCGTTTGGAGCAAAAGCGGAGGTATAAGGAAGGAGAGCAGGCTTCTATCCTCTTGTTCTCCTACATCTCCTTCTCCCCGAGCCTCCTTTTCGTCTCCTGGACACGCGGTCGCAACTTCCTTCGTGCTTGGAGAATCATCAGTCCCTGCCAATTGCAGGAACAAAGACAGACAGACAGGGGAACGTTCGATACCTTGCAGCTTTTGTCCTCACTCAGCCCGCTGCAAATTTACAAACCAAACCGAAACTCAATCCTCAAACCATCATACAAAAGACGTCCATCCTGTCCATCCTCCTCAAACCCACTTTTTCATTTCCTCTAAACCTCGATTGATCGACATCCATTCAAGTCGATCTCTCTCCCAAACGGCTTCATACATACTTCGAACTTCATTCCTTCTTATCAATCAATAAGTAATACCTTTCGAAATGTCCCGCTCCCTCGTCCTCCTCGCACTCTCAGCCCTCCCTTCCCTCTCTTCAGCTTTCGCCATCCGCGAAGCGACCGACAAATCCTGCGGCTACGGCGATGCCTGCTGGCCCAACGCTGCAGCATGGAAGGTCCGTCTTTCTTTCCCCTCTCTTCGTCCGTGAGTATAAATTGAAGAGACGATCGCAGACCCTCAACTCGACCCTCGGCGGCCGCTTACACGCTGTGAGACCAGCCGCAGCCGTGTGCCATCAGGCGAACCCTGGAGAGTTTGATGCGGCAAAGTGTGCGACATTGACGGCGAATTGGGATGTGGGAGACTTTGTGAGCGACATTGAAGGTGGTTACGTTGCGCACTGTGAGTTTTCTGTTATTTTGTATTACATTATGTCTTGTTCTTGGAGTTTGTCGATTTTGGTAGAGTTTGTCCGTTTGGTTGGACTGTTGCTTGCCGTCAAGAATCATTGCATCTACTAAAGCGACGATTGTTTTGAGGAGGATGCGATTGTTTTGGTTGCTTTGTAGAAGTCGAAGGGTGACAGTTTCGCTGCGCCGCGTCTGATCTTCCGAGCATGAGCATGAGCTTGTACTGACTGGTTTCTGGTGGATGATAGCTTGGGGAGATGGATATGGCGCCGATTCGTGCTCCGTCAAGACGGCAACCTCTGGACCCTGCGGACAGGGAAGGGTATGTCTCCACCGGGTTCACTGGATTGAGAGGTTCATGGCTGATGGTTGTTGAAAGGTCCCCCCACTCTTTGCTGCCGTTCAGTCGAACGCTGATCTCATCAACGCCCTTGCGTTCGTCAGGAAGTATAACCTCAGGGTGAGGGTTAAGTCGACCGGCCACTCCTCCACTGGAGGTATGTTATCTTTTCCTCTTTCCTACTCCAACTAGCGAGAGGAAACTGAATGTTTCTCTGGCTGATAGGTGCTAGCGCTAAGGGTGCCTTTGGCATTTCTGTCCACAATCTCAAGGACATCGACTTCCACGATAACTTCAAGGGCAAAGGTAGCGCCGTCACCGTTGGAGCTGGCGTTCAGTTCACTGGTCCGTTGTTTCCACTCCTCCTTGGGATTGAGAAGTTGACGCGACGTGGGATGGAATAGAACTCTACCAAGCCGCCAACCAGGAAGGCGTCGTCGTTGTGGGTGGTGGGTGCGACTCTGTCTCTGTCTCTGGTTACACTCTCGTTCGTCTCCTTCCTCCCTCGCTCACTCTCACTTGATTTTGACGGATATTCACAGGGAGGCGGACACTCGCGCTACTCCCCCGCTTTGGGACTGGCCGTCGACCAGGTCCTCGAGTTCACCATCGTCACCGCTGCTGGAACACTCCTTACTGTGAACGAGAGGTCCAACACCGAGCTTTGGTGGGCTGTCAGGGGTGGTGGTGCCGGACTTGGCGTATGTCGTCCTGTCTATCTCAGTATGGGGAGTAAGACGGCTGATATATGTCCCGTCCAAAGGTTGTGACCTCTTGGACATTCAAGACCTACCCACCAGTCCAGAATGAGCTCGTCAACAACTTCCAGATTGTCGCTACCAACCAAGCCGTA
>MU271206.1:69379-163239 GCA_021432655.1 Atractiella rhizophila | reverse complement strand
GCGAGCGGGTCTCCTTCTTCCCGTTGTATTCGGATCCTGAGCAACGCATATCCAGGCTCGCCCTGTCGCATGAGCTTGTATGAACCATGAAGAAATGCACGCAGTTGCTCCAGATGCGTCAAACCTTCGCTAAGAGGAACGACTTCTTCTACGCTGGCAGACAGAACTTTGTAGCGATCAGCTAGGGGCGTATCGTCGATGCGGTAAAGGGGCACGGCTGGGGACAGTGTGATACAAATGCCATAAGACAAATTGAGTGCACGAGGAGTGTAGATCTTCAGGGCGACAGCGCTAATCCTCTGGAGGAGAGTGTCGTATAACTTTACCCAGAGCTCCTCAGAATAATTTGCGGTGTTAAAGAGGGATTGGAAAGCAGACCTTGGACCACTCATGGATGTCTTCCACCGACTTCTCCTTCACCGTCTTCGTCGCAGAGCACTGCTCCTTGTGTCTCTTCTTCCAGTCTGCCTGCTGACACTCTTTATTCTGTGCAGTACGGTGTCCATCAATTAGTTCCCATCGCAGGAGGGTTGGTGAAACAGCGCACGCAATACCCTCTCCTCGAACAGCCTTTGCAGATCTTGATCTTCACCTCATCCGAACCGGGTTTCCCACATTTTGAGCACGACCGTGGCGGTTCTGCTCGTTGATGAATGCGCGAGCTTGCCGCTTTCCATTCCTAGATGTAATATTCGACGGTCATCAAATGACAAAAGGTTAGAGAGATTTTCCACCTTTCTTCGTCCTTCGCGTGCAAGTTCTTTCTCCTTCAATTTTCTACACGTTCAGGCTCGGTGATTACAGGTTTCTTTCCCGAACATGGAAGGGCGTACGCAGGGTCAGATAGATCCTTCGAAGCAATCTTCTTGTCCTCATGATTCTTCAAGGCTCGTTCAATTCTCCTTAAATTAGGAGCCTTAAGTCAGCCCAACAAACCGGATACTGCTGAGGACAGACCTTCGCAGCCTCGCCTTGATTTCAATCAGCAAAGAGATTGATCAGACATGAGAGGAGGAGGGAGGACGGACCTGCTCGCGATCTTCAGCATTAGGATTGAACACGGCCAACCCATGTTCTCGAACATTCTTCTGCAACATAGTCGACCTATGCCTTTGGAGCTCATTGAAAATTTTTGAGCTCGAATCCTCCTCTCCTCTGTTCGAAATCCCGATTTCGCGCGAGAGCGGGTCCACCAAGTACGATCGACCAGTCGAAGATAGATTCATGTTCTGATTACCTCTCTAAGCTAAGAAGAGACAGATTGGAGGAAGAGGCACAATAGGAAGGTACGTACGTTCGCTGCATTTGAGATCAGTTCAAGCTCAATATCCTGAGCCGCCGCTTCTTCATCTTTCCTCCTGAACGGGACCGAGCTCGTCATTTCATTTCTACTTAGGGATGAAGCAAGAAGGAGGGGTATACCTCTGTTCAGCCTCGGCGACAGCACGTCGTTCATTCTCTTTCTCAGCTTCAGCTCGAAGCTTGAGCTCCTCTTCTTCTCGTCGTTTCTGCAGTTCTTCATGCCGCCTGGTCGCAAACAACCGCCATCAGAATATCATACCGATTGTTCGAGTGAGGAGACTAGTGCGCACCGACGTTCCTTCTCCTCTTTCCGCTCCTTCTTAGCCTACCATTGATCCGCATCAACTCTAGTTCGGGCGAAGGGGGAAAGACGAACTAAAGCAAATGCTATGGCTTTCTCCTCTTTCTTCCGTCTCTTCAACTCTTTCTGTGCCCTCTCTTCTTCCGCACGCGACTTCTCTTCCTCCACCAATCGCTCTTCCTGCTCGATTCGCGCTTCTAACTTAGGACTGCCTTTGTGTTTTAGTTCAGATTCCTGTTCCGTACGTCGATGGTCCTCCACCTTATCAACTTCCTTGATATGCTCTTCTCCCTCACTTCGGTCGATTGCGCGTACAGGATCTTCATTCGAGACTGCTGCTAAACTATCCTCACCCGCGAGGTGATTAATAGTTCGAGAATGAGGATGGAGCCCGTTCCGTCGCGTTGCTGTCACTTCCTCAGCGGGAAGTGAGGATCGCCGACTCGTTCCATCAACATCGAGATAGGTTGAAACAGGGTCTGCCTTCGGTCTGGAAGCGTAGGTGTTCAGAGCATCAGTGGGAAGAGCGAGATCGGTATCGGCGGATGAGGTGGTGCAGTGCGAAGCCGAAGATGAGAAGGAAGCTGAGACAACGGAAGAAGCTGGGGAGGCCGCAGATTTCATCGAGGGAGAACCAGTTAGCATGCTTTGTTCTTGATGTCGACTGGCATCCCAGGCATCCCAGAGCATGCTGAGAAACTTGGGCTCTTCAGCTATGTTCACGATGTATCTTATGTCAGCCTATACTTCTCGACATGAGGTCTACGAACCTTTAGCTGACCAAGGTGCCGTCCCACCTGTCCATGCTCCCGGTCCTTTCGCAGAAGTGGAAGCCTTCCAGACGTCGGGTTTATCTGGCGTTGGTCAGCTTGTGAACTAGATCGATGTCCGCTTGCCGACTCACCCGCGAGAGAAGAGTCCACCATTCGGGACATTGATTCTCGCCACCCTGTCAGCTCATCAGTGACACGGGCCGAAGGCGGGTTGTAACTGACCATTTTGGAGATACAGAGCGGCGTCAGAAGACTTGAAATTGTCCATGGACGCGCTTTTTGCCACAAGGCGATAAATAGGAAAAAATTCTCAAACGGTTGACTTAGTGAGTATGGGCAAGAGGGAACTGCAGTCTGTGATGAATAACAACAAGATCAGCCTGGAATAGGGAAACTGGCGCATGAAACTGGGGGGGCTCAACGTGTTTCGGAAGGTCTATGCTCGTGCGATCGTTCGGGTCGTAAGAATGCAGATGGACCTGTTGCTTCCACTTGAGCTGTCGACAAGCCAGCGATGTTGGTCGCTCCTTGTGGAACGAACTTTTCTGGATAATTTGAAATTCAGCCACAGAAACATGGGCATTATTTTACAAGACAAAGGTATTGACATTGACATGACATAGAGTTACCACGATAAGGTCAAAAATATGTTTGAAAATGCGATTCCCCGCCAGACTATGAATAATACAAACTGCTCAAGTTCTCAAGTTCTTGATGGATTGCAGTTCACAATACGAAATGCGAGCACGTGGCACTAAACTATTTAACGTTTCCTTTTTGCTTTAGAAGTTGTCGCCGAACCTCTACGCTGGGCAGAGCTCTTCGAGCCAATGAGGACTTCAGGGTTGAGAACTTCATTCGAAGCTTTTGGGGCTTGTTTTCGTTTCCCGAGCTCGGTGGTTGTTCCCTGTCGAATCTTGTTCTCTTTGGGAAGTGGGAAAGGTAATCGAGAGCGCCGAAAGTCTCTTGCCCATGTAGGTTGGGCTCGGAATGGTATCTCAAAGTCGAAATTGGACTGCAATCCTTTGCGAGTGTTTGGTTTCCCCTGATTGGAACGAGCGACCATGGCCATGTTCGGTTCGACCTTGACTGCACCAAAGCTGGACAGGTCAATCGAGCCGTTGTTGATAAACGTGGGATTGTATGGAGGCACCGGGTTAGGTTCGGTCACAAAACGATTCGTTAGGTCGAGGTTTTCTACCAGATCCCACGCCATCAGAGGGCTTTCTGACGTGCATGTCTCTCCATCGTCCGACACCCGATACCGGTTGAAGGGATCGTTGATGGGAATGGGGAATAGACCTGTTATGCGCGTATGATGATGCTCAGACATCGGGAAAGGTCGTGGCTGCTCGCGAGCCTGGTGGTATTCTGCACCAATGCTATGGATAGCGTGCGATCGCATCTGGGGGCCGGCATCTTCATGACTTGTCAGCCCAGCACCAATCCGCGGAAAGCATGAGACAGTACCTTGGAGGATGGTGTGCATGCAGTCCACCAGTATGTCGAAAAATTGCGGATCAGATGGCTGTGGTTCAAGCGTACATGCCTGTTCCCATCCATGAACCACAGTTCGAAGAAAGAGATGGCAAAACATACAATGGCCCATTTGAATATGTCCGCAAGGCAATTGTTCAGCAATTTGCCGTTCGGGCACATCCAGAGAGGAGCACATCTGAAGACCAAAAGCAGTCGAGCTAGATGCGCCTTGACGTTCTCACCATTTCGTGTCAAGTCACATGGGCTAGACCAATAGGCCATACTCGTTTGCCAGTCTTGTAGGAAGGCTGAAAGAACCGGTTCTGATTGGTTTACTAGAGTTGGGCGGTTGAGTTTAGATGATTGGATGAGGAGAGACAGGATGCGTTCAAGCTGAGTGGACTTGGATGCTTCAAGGTCAGCCTCTGCCATCCACCCTAGGCAGATGAGAGCCACCTAGCAATATTGTGAGGGAGGGAGCTAATAAAGCGAGAATGACCTACATGTTGAGAGACTTCGATAGGAAGGGATGAGATCAATTCCTCCAGGACGGATCCAGTTTCGTCCATGATCCGCGACACCAAACTTTTAGCTGCTGCAAAACGAGGGTCCATGTCCTGCGGCGATGGTGTGGTGCCCTTCGAGATAAGCTCGAGCTTTGACTGTAGACTGACGCTCATAGCTGGGAGACTCCAAACTGATGGCTTGGCGAATAAGACATCCCAATTGAAATTCGAGATGTCAAGCGCTGGACAAATATCAAATTTTGATGCTACTGGCGGTGCGGAATACTCACGGTGCCCATCGCAGATCTCTTGCAGAACTTCAAAGCCTGTCGGTCGAAGATCTTGACCATCGAGCGAAAGGGGAGCGAGGAATAACTGAGTATTTGTTTCCACATTAGAGTTGAAAGAATGTAAGAAGGATGGATCGCGGATGATCTGGTGCCTTAAAGCGTCCATTGTCTCTGCAAGTTCTAGCTTGCCGCCAGCCTTGGAGAGCGCCTGCAAAACTACTGTCTTCGCTATCATCGTCGATACACGCCCCTCATCCTTCTCGTAGTATTCGTTCCTCCCACCGACACATCTGTACTTCATCAAAGGCGTAACGGGTTCTCCAGCAAGTAAGATGGCCGTGAGAAGACATAGGTTGCGGATTATTGTGGAATCTGAATCATCAAAACTTGCAGCGGAGAACTGGCCGTAAATCTCAACCGTCTCGTTCCAGGCTGAGAGAACGACATCCTTCAGGAGGTCCTTCGTGGGTACGACATTCCTGTGTACGAGAGCGATGAGGAGGTCCACGAGGAGGTTTGATTTCGCTTGAGCAAGAGGATGGGCAGAGGTGAAATCTGGATCGAGTCGGAACCACTCGATAATTACCGGTGCAAGACCCCCAGCGAGTCGCCAATCGATTTCGTCCAGGAAAACGGCCAACACGTCGATTCGTTCGGATGTGTCTGTTCCCGCCCAGGTTGGTGATGACAGAATAGAATCGACAACATTCTGCCAGACTGTCTGTCCCCAGAACTCGTACGATCCATATCGCTGCCTCAGCTCTTGGGCGAGCGCAGTTTCCTCGCCACGCGTAAGCTCAGCAACTTCTGGCAGATGGGGGGGCATGACTTGTGCTGTGAACGATGTAGAAGGCTGTAGCATATCAGAATTTATCATGAAAACAGAGGGAAAAGAATACCAGAAACGTGCTCCTAACCGCTTCCTTGACCTCTTGATGTTCTTCTCCCAACCTGTCCAATAGTCTGACCGTGGCGCGATGAATCTTCCCTCTGGATTTCCAGAACCTGAACGAATCCAACAAAGCCGTAACTACCCTCTTTTGCTCATTCATGGCTTTAAACGTGAGTATGTGCGCGTCCAGAATGGCAATGATGAGAGGGACGAAAGGTTCGTCAGGTGGATGTTTGAGGAAGAACAGGAGCAACTGTAGTAATGAGACAATGAATGGGTGTATAGCACACGATTGGGAATTAGAACGCGCCTCCAAAAGCCAATGAAAGTCCTCAACGGCCGTACCGCAATCGACAAGGACGATGAAATCTTCGTTGGAAACGACGACTTTGGACGGTCCATCATCACTAGGACTAGTCTTTTCAGGTCCGAGCCCTCCCATTCAGAGGCGTACCTAGCGGGCAATACTGCTTTCTTTACTTCAGGAAGCATAGTGACCCATAGCGCTTTACTGGCCGCAGCAGGGTTCGCACACTTCAACTTCTTGACAAGGGCTTCTGCGCTCTCCTTACTTCCCTTCTCCCTCCCCAGCCAATTCGGTGCTAGACCACGATTTTAGCACATTAAACTCACACCCGCAGGCACACATCGGAGGACGTTGGAATCAAATGAAGAGTGAGCGCGAATAGGACGTACCGCCGAAAATATTTGGCAAAGCACCTCTAAGCCAGGCTCTGAGTTCCTTCGTCTCCTTTTCGGCCGCCATCCTCGCCTCCTTAAACTCTTCTTCATGTAAAAAGACTTCCAACATCTTAGGTGCCTCCCTTCCCATTCCATGAACCGGTAAACACTTCAACATCTCCCTCAACCCTCCTCCGTTCGATCGCAACGATGCCAACTTTCCTAGCTCGAGCACCCGCCTACGGATCAGCTCGGAGGCCAGTTGGATCATCTCCTTATCTCTCTCCCTCGATATCGACGTCCAACTGTCACTAGGATGACTTGTGAAGAAGGCTTTAAGAGCTTCGTGCACGGGGGCAGAGGGTAGACGGGAGAGCAGAGTCCCAGCTAGGTAGCGACGGAAGGGGCGGGTGCGGTGAGGAGTGAGTGAGAAAGAGAGGAGCAGCGCAATCTCCCTGCTTCCGCCGCCACTTCCGATCGTGATGGTCGATGGCGGAGGTGGTGTCGATGACACGGATGTCGAGGATGTTGCCGACGGGGAGAAGAATGTGTCGAAGAGCTTATCCAGGTCTGTCTCGGTGTTGAAGGCGTCTAGGGCCTGTGACATGCCCAAAGTATGAATATTTGAGATGATTGGGCAAAGGAAGGAAGCAGACGGACTGAGACTAGTTCTCTCTCTCTCTCTCTCCACACGTCCGCCTCTCCGACACGCACTCTATCCTCTAATGTCTCCCAATCCTCCTCCAAAACGAGCAGCATCTCCTCATCGATCCCTTCTAACCCGGTTCCCTCCCGTCCATCTCCATCTCCCCCGCCCTCACCCTCCTCGTCCTCCCCATCTCCATCTTCGCCTCTTCCAAACAAAGCGTCCCATATCCTGTCGCGATGCACATTCCACAGCGTCCGACTGGCGAAAGCGTCCGGACAGCCCAGAAATGTGGTGCGTATGAAGTAGCGGAGGGTGGAGAGAAGGTAAGTTTTGATCGACCCGACTTCGTTAGGCAGGGATTCTATCTGTCACCACACATCGCATCGTCAATTACGAGCAAAAATGAATGGTCATGCAAGGGTTGTGACAGACCTGTGGAAGTCTACGGAGAGTGGCATTGACGAAGGATCGAGCCAGATATTCGTTGTCTGATATGATGTGGAGGTTATGACGGAGCTGGTGGAGGACGAATGGGAGTTGGGGGAGGTTGGCGGATAGGAGGTTCTGGGTGGATTGTTCGATGTATGTGCTTATATCTAGCAAATTTTCCGCCACGAGTTGGTCCACTAGGTTCGTTCTAAGATGGATCATTCAGTATCAGTTGCCATTCGGCTCGACAATTAGTGTAAAATAGGAGAGAAGGAAGGGAAGACGAACGCGTAGACCCATTTGGCCTTCCACCTCTCCCTCCCCCCTTCTTCCCTCTGTAAAAGCACATGTCTAGCCTTACTCTTAACCGTCACACCGCTCCTTCCTCCCAACCTACCTACGGCTCCACCCTCCTTCTCCGACACTGGCATGGTGATTTCACCCAAAAGCTTCCTAATAAACTCTCCCACCTCCCTCGTCCACTCCAACACGATCTTTTCTGCCGCTCCTTGCGCTTTGCTTCTCCTAATTTCCGTCAGAGTGTGTAGACGAATAAACCATAGGGCTCGCTCGAGTGGCACAGAGCGTGACAGGAAGGCGCTGAGTAACTTCTCCCCTTTGTACCCGTGCGGGAGCGTACGTGAAAGTTTGAGCAGAGGAACGGAAGGATTGGAGAGTTCGACAAGCCAGGATTCGCGTTTTTGCTCGTTGAGTGTAATTTTGGATGGAAGTTTGAATGTTGATTTCCTGCTCGGCTCGCGTCAGCCTTAATATTCCTGTAATACTCTAAAGAAAACTGAGAGGGGAGCTAGAAATACACAATAGGCGGAGTATGATAGCGAGACCAGTGATATAGGCAAGTACTCACGGGATCTCGCCCACCTTCTCCCTCTTCCTCTTCTCGACTTGACCAAACAGTCCAGCAAGAAAAGGTACGTCGATCTTATTCTGGACCATGCTGTGAGCGCTGAAGTTCTCTGAAGAGTTGGTCAGCGTTCGGACGTATCCGTTCGCGACCACATCGCGTGAGGAGTCGTCCTCATCCTGTCCCTGTTGTGGCGGATGGAATGAGGGATGTCCTAGAGACAGTGTGTGCGAGAGGGGGGGGAGATACTTTGGCGGCTGGAGGGTGTAGGGCGTAAGCGGAGCGGAGGTCATGGTATATGGCTTGTTATGACTTTGTCTTCTTAACTTTGAGTCGTCCCATCAATCGTCGTGGAGAATGGCAATCGAAACGTTAACTACCTTATTCGCAAACACGAACAAACTTTTATTAACATTGAATTACTTCATCGTAACAAGGGTGTTCAACGAAGAGATAATGCAGATAATTTATGGATAATTCGAGGAGAGGGAGAGGAAAAGTTGATTTGCTGTATTGTGAGTGGATTCGATTGCATTGTTTATGTACAACTTTCTTTGCTTTCTCAGAATAGCTCATGTATTTAATCTAGTTACCCCCTTGATTCGAGTAGGCTTAAACAAAGCTTATTATTTTACTCTTCTTCAAAAATTGGCCAAAACTGTAAGGAAGACGAATGAACCACGGGGGCGCATCTCCACCATATTGAGGAGCAAAATGCACCACGAGGGGGACTAGATCAGTAGGAGGAACTTTTGTGTTCCCTTCTCTTCACAGTATGAGTTTCGCTGTCGTACTCCTCCGCATTGGTTTCTGCCCAGGGTTATGCCAACTGAACGTCTTGTCTTTCATGGTTCAAACAGGGACTGAGTGATTGGGTACTTATTACGCATAACATCTACTTACAGTATATATCTCAGGCATTAATATCCTCACTAATCCCATTCCTGCAGTTTGATTGGGTCTTCAAGTGAACAGGTCCTTCAGCGATTCAACCACCATCTTCATTTCCTCTCCTCCGACGTCTGTTCCGCTGCTAGTCGCTGAGATCGAATGCGTCAACTCGATGACTTGACCATTTACCCCTTTCTTGTTCATCCACAGCTCTAACTCTCCCCTGCTTGCATGATCATCGGGAGATGGCAGGGAAGGTGGAGGAGTGAGGAGCAGGAAGATGAGTTTCCCTTGACAACCTTTCTTCCTATCAAATTTAGCCTTTGATGAGGGGGTTGAGTCGAGTGCGGCTTCGTGGCTGAGCTTCGACTTTAACTTGGGGATGAGCGGAACGAAAGGGGGGATGGCAATGGAGTCCCTTTCAACGGGTATATTGGTCGATCTGGACTTGAGCGGGCTCTCCAAGTCTCCGTCCCCATCTTGATCCTGCTCCGCTTCGTCGAACAATTCACTCAGGTGCGGGGTCTTCTTCCTCGAATGTGGGAGTCTCTCCCTCTCTTCACCCATCCACAAACCAGGGAGAGCACAATCCGATCCTATCCCCTTCACTCGTCCCTTCGCGTCCATTCTGATTACTTGCGCTTCGACGATTTCAACAGTGTTTACATCGAACGTCGAGTCGACTGAAGGGTCGTTTCTGGGGTGGGGATGGCAGAATATGTCGACTTCCACCTCCCCTCCTTTTCCCTCCGCCTTCCCCGTTGCTGAAACACTTCTGCCATCCACCCTTCCGATCTCCCTCCACCTCTTCTCTCCCTCTTCAAACTTCAAAACAATCGGCGACATCACTTTCGCGTCCTTCCACTCAGATCCGACCCTTCCGATCCTCTCTCTTTTCATACCGCACACGCTCGGTTCTCTTCCCTCAAACCCCTCGTCTCCACTTTCGTCTTCTTCCGTAACACAGTAAATTTCGGATTCGCAGGTTTCCGTGATTGGTTGCCCCAATGGAGATGGAGGAGGTAAGGACGAGCGGCTTGTATTAGTGCTTGGTGTGATGAGATATGTGGTTCTTGAGGAAGCGGAAGAACGAGACGAAGATGAGGAAGAGAAAAATGAGAAAGAGGAAATGGAGATTGGAGTCGTGCCGCCTCGTTGCATCTGCGTAGAGCTGTGCGTTTGGCGGAGAGGCGTAGTGTAAACGCTGGTGGTGAGAGACGCTGGACTAGCGCCGCCTCGGCAGACAGGAGGGTTGAAGACGATCGGACTCCGAGGGTGCAGGTCGCTATCAAGGTTTATAGTTCTGGGTGGAGAGGAAGAGAGACGACGGATCCAGGATTCGGAGGCGGAAATCCTGCCCATGTTCACAACGTCAACATCAAGCACTTCGAATATCGGCAGAAGAGAAAGTTGTCAGGGTTGCGAGACGAACCAAGCCATGTCACTGAACAACTTCTTTGTCTCCTCCGACCGGATGAGCACGACGATAAAGTCCACCTCGTCGACTTTCTCCTCTTCAATCGGACGCGATGTCTTGTCCTTCTTCTTCTTCGCAATAGCAGGCCCTGTCTTCCAAAAATCCTCGAAGCCTCCTTCCATCCCATGTACTATCCTCGGAGAGCCAAGGGGAGAGATGTTGCATTTACTGTTACCAGTGGCGCCAGAGGAAGATTTCGGGCTGCACAGGCAGGAGTGGATATTGGGGAGGAGATGAGAGCTTTGACGTCGGGACGAGCGGACGATTGACGTTCATACCTTTGCACCTGAACTTGAGGAGGAGGAAGGGCGGAGTGGGATATGATGAGATTGCGAGGGAGTGCCGAGGCAAGGAGAGGGAGCAGCGGATCTAGTGTAACATCAGTCAAAGCGATCGGAATCTTGACCAGCGATTATGAAGGGGAAGAAATGAACCGGCACCTCCTCCACGGCTTATAAACTCCACCTTCGCTCCGTCCTTTGCCCCAGCTATCCCTCCGATGGCTCCGCCGACATCTCGAGCAATGGGCCTCTCGAGTGGCAGTGAGATATTCAATTTCTTCCTATTCAGATCGTTCGTATTCGTCGCATCAGTTGACGTGGAAAACCAGGATAGGACAGGTGAAACGAGATCGTTCAAATAAGCAGCCATGACGATTACAAGTATTGTGTGAGCGAGCAAGAGAGTCTTTAGCAAGAAGCACAAGCAAAATGGCAGGACAACTAGCTTTCGCTCGTCGTTGTTGTGGGAAGGAGCTTCTTGTTATTCCACCATCCCGCCCCGGGAAAAGGGGCGTGGCGTGTCTCACTCACTCACGTGCGTACTTCTAGGCTCCTTCCCGCACTTCCTCAGTCTTCCAACTTCCATCTAGCGTTGAACTGTCAACTAGACCACAGATTGCTCAACATTCGACGCAACTCTGCTCTCGCCTCACGGTGCTGAAGGAGTCCACGTCCAATTTGCTCCAGTGAGACACACGCGTTGGAAGCATTCGTTTGTTGTCCCAAATCTCAATATCTTATCTATCGTAGTTGGGGAAGAAATTGTGGGAAGAAGCATGGCAGCTTCATCAACTCGCCTCGCCGGCCGCGCGATTTTCTTTTCTGCTTAACTTGTCCGTTAACGCGTGTAGGAAGAGAGCACCCATCCCTGCTATTTCAATGTTCCTCTCAGAACCACAAAGATCAGCACACGGCCTCATAGACATTCTCTTATTCTTATCCTTACACCTGGAAATTCCCCTACGCGCGAGAACAGTCGCTATGAATGAAATTGATTGATTTCATGAGAAAAGAGGTAAATAGCTATGACTTTGATTTTAGTTCATACCATACATGGTTGCACCAAGTTGCTCCTTCTCACCGGAAGCATTGCAAAATAATAGGACGACGTTGGGAATCTTGTGGTATAACAATAGGCACGAAAGACGATTCATGCATAGATATTTGGTGCCCCGTTTTCATTGTGGCTACTTTCGAGGTCGCAAGAAAGGAGGGAATCCAAAGTAAGCTCAGGATCAGCTTTTTCCAATGATCCATTTGGAATGATAGCTTTGAGGAACCTTGCTAGTAGAGTATTGCGCTATATTGAGCAGTGAGAATGGTCTCGAGGATAAAACTCTGAGAGTCCTCAGGCACAACACCAGTGGGATCTTTCCACGCACAACACTGGCCTTCATAGGACACAGGCTCGACGACTCCGAGAGAGAGGGTCATTTCGGTTGCTGAATGTGAAAGAGACGTGATAACACACTCCTGGTTTTGAACGAAATAATATTGACAAGGCTGTATTTGTGAGCACTAGTCCTCTTCTTTCTTCTCTTCCGACTCCCAGACTACCTGGCTACCAGCAGGTATGCTGAACTCGCTCGCCCTTGTGAACGACCTGTCCAATGAGTTAACATCCTGTGCACTGTGCAAGAAATTCTTGAGACGCACGAGCTGAAAGCCACAGGTACAGGCAACTTAGGCTTCTCCGCCGTCTGGGCGATCAGCTGATTCCTTGCCTGCTTTAAGGCATTCTGGTAGAAAGCAGCATCTTCTGCCGCAAGTTGTTCTTGTGAAGGAACACGCTCTTGAAGGATTCGATAGGCGGCCCTATATTCATTATCAGTTGCTTCTTCATGCTGAGACGAAGAGAATGAGGAGGGAGGATTCAAGACGCACGCTGTCATTGAGCGAATCGAGAAGGCTGAAGAAGAGTCTACGAGTTCGAAGTAAGCGAATGAAAGCCCGACTATGAGCACAGTTTTCCGCCAGAATGGTGTATTAAACGCTGTACCATCAAAAGACCAACACCTTTAAACCATTGCAAATTCCGATAGAAATGAAAAGACGAACATTCTGTAGGATTCTCTGCAGCGCTAGCTTCAGCGATTTCATGGTGACCATGGCCATGCGTCTCCGTGTGTGCCCTCCTGACTCCAGTTCTAGCTCCGAGGTGTGGATTGCGCGAGAGTCGCAAAGGAACCCTGGTGCGTGTCAGCATCGCAAAGGCTGAAATTGTCGATTTCGTCGTTTTGTGCGGAAGCGACGATCACTACGCTTCGGCGTGAACTACAGAGAGACTAGAGGATACGCGAAGTCCTCGAAAGCTCGAAAGAACCTTGGGAAGACGGGTTTCAGAGGAAGGTCAAGACGTGCAAGATGAGTTCCATCGTAGTTCCCGTGCTGGACAGTTCAGGTGCGTCGTTGGTTTGGTTTTCGGGAGAAATGCTCGTTTGGGGACGTGGACTGCACCACTTGATTTGCTGCAAGTTGGGAACAATGCTGAGAAGCTGAGAGCAAAATTGTTCATCGTATTATCAATGATAGCAAGAACTTCGCTAGAATGCAGTCATATACTTCCTTGTTGTCATAGACCACCTATGGATGGCAGTATTAAGTGTGCTGCTCCTGCACATCGTAAACATAAACGTGGAACCCGCGAATTGTTTCTGACTTTTCCTTCTACAGAGCCTAGGACGAGGGATAACATCCATCCCTTCAAATTGCCAAAAAAGTCTACTTCCTCGCCATCCGGCGAGTTCGACCCTTACTCCGTGCTCTGTATGGCCTTCGCCGCCATGGCGGTCTTCACCAAGGGCCGAGCATACGCCTTCTTTTCGTTCATGCTCGCTATCATGAGCATGGTAATCAAAGGTTTCGGGACGGGACAGACTGGGAGTGCAGGCCTTATGTATGTCTTTTCACTTTAATTTTGGGGAGGGGGTCGGAGGTTTGCTTTTGGTATTCTTGGAAAAGGATGAGCATGACTGCCATGACCCAAGTCTATATGCCGATGCTGGTGGACCAACAGAAGCTCAACGAGATGGCAGCTGCGAGAGCAGCTGCGAGCGCAACACCAAGTTAAGGTGGACGTCTGGTTTGGAAGGGAGTTGTGTAACGTCTCTTGGGGGCTTGGAGCTATTTTATTGCAATTTGGAGTTCAATTTATACCCCAACGTGGCATGAGTGTGTTTGGAAGCTTTCTAAGGGTACTGACTTGTAGCAAGATCTTCGACGGTACTCCTACCCAGGTCTACCGTTTATCACGGTGAAAGTTGTGATGGCACAGGTTCGCAGGGGAAATGAAGACGAATAATAACCGGTATACGTTACGCGTCACGTCGTAGAGATCGCATAGTATATACAACAGACTTGATGAAGCAACAGCACGCATGCTCACGCCTTCTTTTCTTCGCTGGGCGCGTCATGCCTGGCGTCCAATTCGCCAGCAGCCATCTCGTTGAGCTCGAGCTCTTGCTTATCCAACTTCCTGAAGGAGAGCCAGAAGCAGATTCCACCGAAGGTGGACAGACCACCGGCCACGGCGTAGTTCTTGACCTGTTACAGATCGCATTAGCATTGGTAGTGTGAGGAAAGGGAAGGACTTGCAAGTTCGGGATCTTTGGAAAGAGGGACGAGGGCTTCGTTCAAGGCGGAACCGATACCACTAGAACGTTGTCAGATTCATTATGTCACACGGATTCAGCTACGTACCTCATGAAGAAGAAATAAGCCATGACGAAGGACCTCATGTTCTTCGGTGCTAAATGAATTGTTAGACGTGCAATAGAACTATATATCTGAAGGGGCTCACCCTTAGTGAAAGCGTATTCGAGACCAGTGATGGAGGCGAAGATCTCGGAGAGGGCGATAAGAACGTAGGATCCAGATTGGATCCAAACGTTGAGAGGCGCATGCTGATCTTCGCAGGCAGCGGGGTGGTCGCCGCAAGGGTGCTTGACATAAATATAGTGTTGAACGACGGCAGCCCAGATCTTTTTTGATGTTCAGTAAGAGTGAGGAGGAGGAAGGGGAAACAGACCATGGCACCAGTTCCGACGAAGAATCCGGCGGTGATCCTCTTGAGAGGAGTGAAGTTGATACCGATGCGCTTCAGGAAGGGGAAGATGATGATCTGACAGATGGGAATGAAGACGATGAGGAAGAGAGGATCCAAGTTTTGGATGATATCGTTAGGCAGACCGTTCGTATCCATCTAGTGCCAAGTCAGTCGAGGAATATTGCAGAAAAACGAAATGTCATTACCTCAGCAGCTTGGGACACCAAGTTGTTGTTGATTTGGTTATAAGTAAGCCACCAGCTTTAGGAGCAGCAGATTTAGTCATGGTGGAACAGACTGCAAGCGAAGAGCTTACAGAGGGTAAAAAGTGAAGACCTGCAAGTTCAGTCAATAATTGCACTTCAATCAGGGACAAAGTAGACGAACATAGCAAGCCTTGAAACCACGTCGAACCTCATCAACCCAGACATCGTCAAAGGTCATCCAAGTGGGCTTAGGTCCAACAATCTTGCTCGGTTTCGCATCCTCCCAGAAATCGGGTGTATTCATCTGCCTGTAAGCAGTGACTATTACGCATCAACATTACGTCAACATTGGTATTCTCGACGCCTTGGGGCAATGGAAGACGAACGAGGGTTCCAGCTCCATTTCTTAGCAGCAGCATAACGCCAAAGCCTGAAAGCTCCAACGACGACTGATCCTTCAGGAGGAGAGCGGACGTATCGGTTTTTGCCAAGTAAGAGCACAGTTGGAGTGAGGAGGAAGACGCAGGTTGGCAGGAGGTAGGCGAGCCAGAAACCGACGTATTTCTCAGCGTACACCATCGAGATTTGTCCTCCAAGAGCTCCAACCTTCAGCCGAAGTCAGATATGATGTAAAATGGTGAGAAAAACTGACGTTGATGAACAGCTAATGTATTCGAAGACGCAATCCCTCAGTCATAATTAACGTCAGCAGCGAACAAACGCACGTAGAAGTACATGTACTATTCTACGTGTTAGTCACTTTGTAAATAGGGTAGGGGGAACATACAATCTTCGTCGCGGTCATGTAAGGGTTGACGATAACTCGTTCACCACTCTTCTTTGTGATCACGTGAAGGCTCTTAGGCTTGTACTGTTCAGCTACCAGAGGTGAGATGGTAGCCTTGAAGGCACCAGTTCCTATCCAATTCCACCGCATAAACAAGGTGAATTTCGAGGTGGATAGAACTTACCCAAACCCATGATGACGATAGCGATAGAGAAACAAGCGAGGGCACCATCAGGATGTTTGATGACAGAAGGGACGGAACTGATGACGAGCAGGATGTGACCGATGATAGCGACTCCGACGGCAATGCAAACCGTCTTGTATCTTCCCCAGTAGGTATCGGCGAGGTATCCTCCGAGGAGGGGGCAGGTGTAGACCCAGAAAGAGTTAAAGGTAGTCAATCCGACAGCAGCTTGTTGTCCTTGTCCCAAAGCACCAGATTGTGTGGCATCCTTTCCAGCTCCCGTGGTGGAGCCTGGTGGAAGGCTTCGTTGGATGAAGTTCGTGAAGACGATGACACAACCGTAGTAGGAGAATCTAAATAGAAGAGTTAGCTCAGTAATAACTTGTTGAAAAGCTGGCTGACCGTTCGGCACACTCGACGATGGCAATCAAGTATGAGACCTGCGTTTAAACTCGTTAGATGTAACGTTTGCGGTTCCACTCGTCAGAATAATGTTAGGAAACAAAAGGACCCACTCACAAGTGGAAAAGTATCCTCAACGTGTCTCAGCGTCCTTTTTTCTTCTTCTGTGGGGTAGACATATTGTGCATCTTGCCACCAACATTCCGTCAGCTTCACCTCCAAACACAAAGATAACACAAAACTCACCAGCTTCCTCCACAGTTCCCGATTCATGATAGTAGGCACCATCCTTCTTATCCGGGTCGTAGGCAACAGCCTCCAACTCCTTCGCCTTCACGAACTCAGCGGTCTCATCACGTGGGATGCCAGACATTGTGAGCTTCAAGTTCTCTGCCTGAACTCAATCAACGAAAGTGGGGTGGGGTGGGAAGGCTGGGGGAGGTCGAAGGAGGAAATAAAAATCTGGACAGGTTTTTATCGTGGTCGCGTCAGTTTGAGCTCGATTCAACGATCTCTGAGATTGGCACGCGGGAGGCATTCATCTCGGCACACTAAATTTTTGCTAAGTGTGCGTCACCAACCACGCTCGTGTGCAATTTGGTGGCGTGCACTTGAAATCACGGCTCTATTCTCGGTATTCCAAGCCTCTTCAAACTCCTCGGCATACCGCGTGCCTCACCCAGCTTCACCCGTGTGTTGATTAGGGAGATGCCGTGGACGATATATGAATGTGGATTAGTGGATGAGATCTCGAGAAGCAAGAGCAGACAGATGTCACTCGGATGGGAAGATCAGCCTCTGGCATCATCCTGGCCACAGTCTTGACAGCGAGCTCACAGCTCTGTAGGCAAAAGAAGGGCGAATCGAACCGAAACTCGAATCAAATGTCTATCACATTCTTTGCATTCGGACAAGTCCCCTCAACCTGCTGTACATCGAACACATGAATCGCTTCTTCCCTCTGATTCGAGTCCATTCGCGTTCCAAACACGCAGGCAATCTGCAATAAATCGACAACTTGACGCGAGGTCACAAGAATGTGGCGACATTCAACTTCATGCTCGCTTCCTAAGACCCGAGGTGAAACATGTGAGCGACAGGCTGTTGAATGTTCTTTCCGTGCAGTTTCCGAGGAGCGACACCCGAATAGTTTCAATTGCTGTCCTTTGCATGTTCTGCAGACTCAGAAGCAGCGAACTCCGAGACTCGCAACACTCGTCGCTCGCTGGTGCTCTAATTGCCAAGAGTAATTACAGTCACGATCGTTCTCCATAGCGAGATATGAGCATGCAAAAGAAATGCTTCTGTCAAAGGACTGACTGCTCACCTTGAACCCAGAACTACCGACCCAAACAAACTATGATCAACATTCGCAATCATTTCAACGACTTCCTCTGGGTAGCTGACTAAAGCTTGTACTGTGGGCAAGAGTGGGGAAATGTGAAATAGAGAAATCGGGTGGATATGAATGCTCCACCAATATTTTTAGATTGACGATTGGTTGACTGGTTGCTGAAGCAGAGAAAGCCACAGGTGTTGGACATTGAAGTTGGCAGTGATGAGGCGCATGGATATGGATGAAGAGTACCACGGGTACCACCGTTTTGCACATAGCCGGAACACGTGACAGCCAAAGTGTTGAGCTTCTCTGCTCCAGTAAATATTCATTACAGGTTTTGTTTTGTTTACGTCGAGTAAGTGTTCAGTAAGAGCTACGCATATTGTCTTGCTCTTGCTCCAAATGCAGCAAGCAATCCTGACTTCGGAATGGTCAATAGAAAGTTAGATCACAAAGTGGATGGATTTTGGTCCATTCTCTTTCTTCACATGAACACAGGCGAGGAATGCTTCAAGGATCCCCCTTCCGCTTACACGTCCCTGAAGGCATTCATATATTGTCCTCCGGCTTCATCGAAAATCGGGACAGACTCGTCGTCTGCAACGCTGTCGCGCTATCGGAAGTACTGTACATGCTGTTCACGAGCTTCCAATTTGGGTCGGTTGGACTTGGACGTTGGATTCCCGCACATGAAAGGGAGAGAGCCCTTCCAGTTTCCGTCCAGTATCCTAGCCTTCTGGTAACCAGACTTTGAGTGACCTTGCTTTCCGCTTTTCTTCCTTTGCGAAAGACGGCCACAAGCTCTGAGGACCTTCATCCGTTGTCTGTAGTCTGACCGACAGTAGCTGAACCATAACCGAGGTTCCTTCACCCAAGACTTTGTGGTAGGCGAATAGCCAAAGGACAATGACAACTTGGGAATTCATCGTGCGGCTCCTTCTTCCTCGTTGCACATCTCTAATATCAGACGGACGGCACAGGCTTCATGGTTCCCTCCATCGCTGCTGCTAGTCATCACCCTAGGGAAAAACGTCCACTGGCACATCTACCGGAAAACAGCACCACCTCCTTCGGTGTCGTCCGAGAAAGACTTGAGTACTGGGCTCTCGCGATGGAAGACGAGCCTTCTCATGCTCGCCTTGATCGTCCCACTCCTCTGGCGCACATTGGCTCTCGGAATAGCATTCGCCGACTCTCCTCGCACCTTTCAGTCGCTAGCCACAGACCTCGTTACAGCCATATACTTTGCACTCCTTATCGTGCTACATGTGTTCGCCTTCCCCCTTCGCACTCCGCTTTGGTCGGCTCTCATTTCGCTCGTTGTACAAGCCGGGATTGACATCAATCTTCTTCTTGAGCGGAAGAGTCAAGGCTGGGAGCTTCTTGCAGTCCTTCTCGCGATTCATGTCCTCGGTACCCTGCCCTTGGATGTTCCGAGGGAAAAGTCGGATGGAATGGCGAGGGAAGACAGTGTCACTTTGTTCGAATGGATTTCAGTATCGTGGTTCGTACTTTGTGCTGTTATTTTAATCTGTTTCGTTTCTGAGATTTGAGCTGTATCAGGTTCACGGAGATGATCTCCTTCGCTCACAGGAAAGGCAGACTGGAACCCTCTGACGTGTGGCCGCTCCCGGCTTATATGCACAGCAGGAGCACAAGGGCTGAATGGGAAAGCACACCTCAGTACGACAAACTTTGGAAGAAATTGCTTCGGGTCAACGCGTTTGATCTGGGAATATCAACGTTCATTTCTTTGGTGCAGGTCTGTCATCATTTCCGGTCTCGCTCAAAACAGCCGACATTGTAGCAATAGGTTGTGATCTCCTACTCCAGCCCTTTCTTTTTGCAGAAGATTTTGACGCAACTTTCCTCTGCTGCTGCCCCGGATAAATGGAAACTATTCCAATATGCCATGTGGATGTTTTTGCTCTCACTTGTGGACATCGAAGTTAGGACCTCTTCCTCCTCTGGTCTTATTATTCATTGTTGATTCGATAGATGAACATTAATACCGCATGGTTACTCCGACGAGGGCAAATACGATGGAGGACGATATTGACGGGCGAAGTGATGAGGAAATCCCTTCGAAGGAGAGATTTGACCATAACTTCGGGGACTGGTGAAGCTTCAGATAAAACTGACGAGAAGAAGCCAGCAGATCATGGTGCGTGCTTTCACCGTTGGCATTGAATTTTGCCACCACAATATCGACCCATATTGTAGGCAGAATCTACAACCTTATGTCAGGCGACGCAAATTCTGTCGGAGGCATGTGTCAATCCCTGATGCCAATGGTCAAGGCGCCGTTAGAAGCCCTTATCGGCCTTGTTTTTCTCTATCAGTAACTCTTTCTCATTATGAATGGGCTATCCTGAAAGTCGGCCTGCAGGTTACTGGGATGGAGCGCCTTCGCAGGCTTCATCATACTGCCGATTGGATCTCGCTTGACAGCATTGACGGTCAAGTGGTATTGGAAAGTGCGTCCAAGTTCTTCAGACGTCCGAGCCTGCTAATCGCTTTTCGCTTGCAGTATATAAACGAAAACAATGCTGTCCTTGACGAGAAGATGGAGGTCCAGGCTGAATTGATTGGATCTATCAGGTATTTTTGTCACCGGTATGCCATCCAACCAGTGTTCTAATGTACCATAGACAACTGAAATGGTTCGGCTGGGAGCGTGCATTTGCCAAAAAGCTTTACGCGGTATGGAACAATGCCTTTGGCTGTTGCCTGTTGAACGACCCGTGCAGATCAGAGACAAGGAGTTGCATGTCTATGCGAAGATGTTTATGGTGAATGTAGTCGCCATCTTCTTCATGTACGCTTTTCTCTTTCTGTTGTCCGCACCAGACTGACTGCAATGACCTACTAGCACGCTCACATTTCCCGGAATAACATACGTCTGCTTTCTTTGCTTCGTTAAAGTCGCCAAGCGGGATCTTACCATCCCTATCGCTTTCACCGCATTGAGGGTATTCACATTATTGGCAAAGGCAAATGTGATCCCAGCACAACGATTACTCACTGACCACTGTGCCATCTAGCCCATGTCCGTTATATCTTACGCGTTTGTCAACTTTCTCGGGATTTTCGCCTCTGTAGGCAGGCTAGAACGGTTTTTTGAAGAGGAGGAAATCGAGACCCCTTCCAAGTCTGCACTTGATTCTCCTCAACGAATAGAGTTCCGAAACGCCACATTCTCGTATGGAAAGGCAGAGGACAGTTTTACCCTCAAAGATATTAACGTCGCCTTCCCCCAAGAACGGCTCAGTATTATATGTGGCGCCAGTGGTTCGGGCAAAACCTCGCTGATGTTGGCACTTCTAGGTGGTATGATGGTCGCACTCTCAACAACAAATGTAAACTTGACCTCGAACTACTAGAATTACTCAAGCAGGAGGGAGAAGTGTTGCTCCCCAACGAGCAGATCGCTTACGTCGCCCAACACCCATGGCTTCAGCATGCCACCATTCGTGACAACATCCTCTTTGGTTCGACTTACGACGAAGTGAGGTACAACTCGGTGATTGAGATTTGTGCTTTGCAGCCTGATCTGAAGCTGCTCGATTTGAAAGACCTAACCGGTGGGTTTCTAGCTACTCTGAGAAGAAGAGGTTGCTCACATTGAGTAACAGAAATTGGGGAGAAAGGCATAAGCCTGAGTGGAGGGCAGAAGGTATCCTTCCGCTCATCTAACGTTAGGCCGCGGGTTCATCTGGCTGTAGGCTCGCGTCTCATTGGCTCGCGCTCTTTATTCGACGGCCAAAATATTAATCCTAGACGATACACTTGCTGCTGTAGACACAGGCGTTGGCGCACATCTCGTCAACTCGTTTTCGTCAGATTTGTTCAAAGGGCGGACAACGGTGCGCTCCCGCTATTGTTTATGCTTTCTATCTCACGTAATTCCTAGTTGCTTGTCACTCATGCTGTCGACTTATGCCTACCGGCTGCATCGTTCATGGTGACGGTGTCAGAGGGACGGATCAGTTTGGTCCAGGATATTTCACAGATTTCATCTGTTAAGGACGCTTCTGGCGAGTTGTCAGAGGTTATCGAGAAGGAAGCAGCCATGGACAAAGCTCGGAAGCATGAAGAAAGTGACAAACCGGACACAGATGATTCCTTCGACACCGAGGAAAGGATGGCCACACCAGAAAAGCTAGTGGAAGAGGAGGCAAGGGCTGAAGGTCAGGTTCCCTGGACCGTGTATCTAGCATACATTCGCGCCGCTGGGTATTGGTTCTGGATTCTCCTTCTTTGCATCTATGGGCTACGCGAAGGCTCACGTCAGTGCCTGCTATTATTAGAGCAAAGTCTTACTCCCATTTACAGGTGTTCTTCAGCAGATATTTATGAAGATTTGGGGCGAAGCGTATGGTCCTGTCCAACTGAAATCGGACGTTGCAACGTTCTTGTACGGTACAAATCCTTGGGGTTTGCCAGATCCTCGACAGAACGTAAATCCTTATTTACTCATTCTTCTCGCATTCGACATCGGATTCAATGTCATGGGCATGATTATTTTCGCCGTATCGAGAGCCTTGCATCTTAAAGCCGTCAAAATCATTTTTTACGATGCTTTAGCTAAAGTAATCGGTGGAACCTTCAGGTGTGGCTTGGTTCGAGGTCAAAGCGCCAGGTAACTTATGAATCTGTAGATATTTCGACCGAACGCCAACTGGGCGGTAAGCACGGCTGTTTGCATAGCAGGACATAGTTCTGACCAGGAAGCAGGATTCTGAACCGCTTCTCCCATGATTTCGGTTAGCTATGTTCTCTTTCAAGTGATAGCGGTTGAACGCCGTCTAGGTGTTTTGGACGATGATGTCGTGGTCAATGTTGGCAATTTCATTAACAACTCGGTTTCGTATATTCGAGCGGTACGTTGAGAACCTGTACAAAATGCTCACTCGTCATATCCTCGCAGCTCGTCCTCGTCATTGCTATTGTCCCTTGGTTTCTCATCGTAGCAGCCGTATTACTGTTCGTCTTCCGGCGATTGTCCCAGCAATATCTTTCAGCATCACGAGAATTCCGTCGCCTGGAATCCATTTCGAAGTCACCAATTTACTCACAATTTGGCGAAACACTTCATGGACTCGTCACAATCCGTGCTTTCAACTGTCAAGGAAGATTTGACGAAGAAGTGGCGGATAAGGTTGACGTTTACATGAAGTCATACAACGGGATGTGGAATGCGAATCGTTGGCTCCTGGCTCGATTTGACGTTGCAGGAGCAGTGTCCACTCTCATTGCCATCCTTCTGGCTATTACATCCGGCGTTTCTGCAGGATTTGCTGCCTTAGGTGTGTGCTCCGTGATATCATATCCGAACCTGACCCTTTGCAGTAATAACTTCCGCTATATCACTCTCCGACAGTACCTACGGTCTTCTTACGAGCTTCGCCGAACTGGAAGTCAATATGAACTGTTAGTCACTCCTTTTAAGATCCCCGTTGTAACGATGTTGAGAAAGAAATACCAGGTCTACAGCGCATCGAAGAACTAAAGGACATTCCTCAGGAGCCACCAGCGATCATTGAAGGACGTCGACCACCTGCCTTTTGGCCATCAGATAGAGGAGGTATTGAGATCGAGAAGCTTGAAATGGCATACGCCGCAGACCTTGCACCAGTACTCAAGGGAATCAGCGTGTCTATCAGAGCGAAAGAGAAGGTAGGCATCGTCGGACGAACCGGGAGCGGTAAAAGTTCGTTAACGTTCGCTCTTTTGCGATGTGTTGAACCGAGGAGCGGGAAAATCTTGTATTTTTTTTTGACAGTTGAAGGAACTTGAGTAGCTGACAACGGGCAGGATTGATGGCATCGATATAACGGAAATTGGTACTGAGGATCTCAGGCAGAATCTCGTTGGTCCTTTGCATGCACATACCCTGAATCTCATGAACTTACTTGGTAGACTTTCATTCCTCAAGAACCCGCCATCTTTAGCGGCACTATTCGTTCTAATCTTGATCCATTATCAGAGCATACGTCAGTCACACATTGTTCTCTTCCATTCCTAACAATGGCTGGAACAGGGACGAGGCGTGCTGGGAGGTTCTTCGGCGTGTCCATCTAGTTTCCATATCCAGCCCCTCCTCAGGTGCTGCCACTCCGTCAGTAACCGAAGTGTCCGATACCACCCTTATGGGTTCAACCAGCACTCCTGACAATGGGGATGAAATGAAAAGTAAGCGCATCGACATCAAAAGTCTGGCGCAAAAGATCTCTGCCGGCGGCGGAAACCTCAGCGCGGGACAAAAGCAACTACTGTCTCTGGCGAGGGCTATGCTGAGGAGCTGTCGGATCATAATCCTTGATGAGGTATGTCCTCCATGCTGCTCCATCGGACTTTTGATGACTCGTTGGCCTCAGGCTACAGCATCTGTTGATTTCGAGACGGATTCCAAGATTCAAGAAGCGATTCGAACGGAATTTGCAGATGCCATCGTCCTTACAATTGCACATCGAGTGAGTTTAACTTTGGATACAAACTTTGGCCTTGATGCTAATGTGACCCTTTCATCAGCTGCAGACCGTGATCGACTATGACCGACTTCTCGTGCTGGCGAATGGGAAGGTAGTCGAATTCGACACTCCAGAGAATTTGCTGGCTAGGCCGGATGGCGTTTTTAAAGCCATGTGGGAGATGAGGAAGTAAAATCAGGCGGGTTCAAACACTGAGACCATTGACATACTGTTTTTACATATCATTCACCGGAGTAGCTCCCTTCCTGCACCTTCCTGCATGCTCTTACGGATGACTAATCGTTTTCAAGTTTTCATCCATTGCTCTACATCTTCTCTACATCTTAACATCATCCTCACGTTTTCCAAGCAGATTATCTTGCTCATCGCCATCTGCTACTAGTACTTATTCTTAATCTTCCTCTATCAAAAGCTTGCTGGGTTTTAATGTTAGCTCATTGGGAGAGTAGATACTTTGACAGAGACAACTTCAAGCTGAATGCCTTGACTTCAAAACTTTTCTAGAACTTGAACTGGCTTGAACTGGCCTCGATAGCCTGAATAAACAGTAAAGAGACAATTCGGGTTCTCAATAACAGCCAGGGTGAGACATTGGACTGGTGGCATTGAATGAGATTGACAACATCCAGAGTGAGAACCCTAGCTGTACCAAAACTTAAAGTTTGTGTAGAGAACAGTCGAGAGTGATGGTGGAATGGGCTGAGATGCTGGAGTAGTTCTCAGAGTTTGCAGTGAGAAATGGAGCAAGTAAGTAGTATGCGAAACGACACAGGACTCAACATTCACTTCAGTTATGTACAGGCAACATTTGTGCGGAATGGTAAAACAACCGAGTCTTCTTCCTCCTCTTCCTCCTCCTCTCCCTCCTCCTCTCCCTCCTCCTCCTTTCCTCCACCACCAACCCAAACATCCTCCCAACCGCCTTTGTCCGACCGCATTTCCATCGTCACGCTCCAAACCCCCAATTTGGCCGCTGCTCTCCTCTCCCTCACATCTGTACGCACCTCATCATTCGTCAAATCGAGCACTGGTTCGATGGCGATCCGTTCAACAGATACAGAGCAAGGTTGTGTGTGAACTGGGACATGGGGTACATTTGTGTGCGGTTCGAAACGCCCATAAGGGGGAGACAGATGCCGCATGCGTTTGAGAATTGGAAGTGCTCGTGATGGACTGGAGGATTTCCGCTTGCGATTGGTGTTTGGTGAATGAGATGGTCGAGTAGACGATGGGGTTGAATCTGTGGTTCCCTTGCCATTGGTGAGTCGAGGGGCGGAAGAAGACGAGGCAGCGCCGTTCATTGCAACTGTAGGCCGTGTGTGGGCACGAGATGGTGAAGGGATAGACTCGAAGGGTTCTGTGGAGGATATCGGTTCTGTTCCCGTATACTCCATGTCAACACTTGCAACTTGGGAGAAGAAAATGGCGACCATCAACAAATGCCATCTCAACATCTGCGTATCCATTCATCCCATTATTCCTCGCCTCCCCATTTACTCCATTCGCTCCCTCCTTCTCAACCCTATACTCTTCCACCACCTCCCATTCACCCTCTCCCTCTTCCTTATCCCTTCCCAACCAAACCACCTCCCTGCCCTCTCTCCGTACCTCTCTCAGCCACCTATCGGTTTGTAAAACCGCCTTCATATATTCGAACTTCCAGCTGTCTCCCTCTAAGTTCACTTTCAAAGGCTCCCACACCTGCCCCTCACTGCCCTCCAGCCCAGGAAGGTCAAATGGAGCGTCACCCGATTCCCGAATTGTAACTCGCCACGAACATGGGTGTAGGATGGTGTGGGAATCCCGCGAGGTCCCACGCCAACAGCTACCGTATCCCTCGAGTCTTGTTTCCCAGGCTCATATGGGTCCGTGACAGCAGAATCTCCTGGTTTATGACCTTTTGCGAGTGCTTCCTCTTCATAGTAGTCGTCAATCACGTACTTGCCATCTATAACATCTTTGAGTTCGTTGTCTGGTAATGGAACGAAGGACAGACCCTTGACCATTTTGGCTCCGAGTGCTTTGTATAGATTCAAAGCAGAGACCATCGTCACACTCCTCCCACGTAGGTTGGTGTGAAGGATAGATTTATCGATTAGATAATCCTTCTCCGCCTATGGTAAGAAGTACCAAGCAAAGCGAGAGGTCAGCTCGTCCCTTAATGATGACAAGACGACGAACCTGAGTACAAACTATCTTATGAACCAACGGATTCCTTCTGAAGAAGTAAAGCGAATCTCGAAATCCAATCTGGCGAGCAGCGTCGATCGCAAGTATGAACACCTTGCTTGTATTCGAGCGAAAAGGGAAAGTGAATGATGGCATCTTGAATTCTCGGCCTGGTTCATTCTTCGTCAGACACATGTTCAAGATAGAGGATGAGGGAACGGGAAACGTACCGCCCAGGAGATTGCCGTTTATGTCTATTTTCTCTGCTCCCTTCGGATCGGAGGGAAGGACCATCTCGTCCCTTTACAGTGAGACCATCCTGAGTGGGCATGCAACAAAGACAGAAAGGAGGGACGCGAACCTGATTATAGGATATGATATACCCTGTGAACATCATGTGAGGTTAGTGACATGCTGTGTGAAGGGCGATGGTCAGGCCAATCACAATACGCCTTCCGTTGTGGAATACATGACTGGAGTTGGCACCACTAGAAAAGATGTCTGGATTCCACCTCGCACCTCGCAGGGGGAGGCCGGAGAATCCAAAATCAACATTCTGCGACGGCTCTGAATTTTGAGCTGTGGGGAAATTTTAATTATTCTACATCTAACAGAGACTTCCAAGCAAGCTGGCTATGTCGTTTCCATCTTCCTTTAAAGGAGATCCAAACTTCCACTACGCGTCGCGTCAAAGACAGCAGAAACGGTGGCGCAGAGCCCAAAGACGTGTTATGGGCGCAATGTCACCTTTTGCTTCCATTATGACATGAAATTCAAGCTAAATCCAAGTGATTTCGGCGGGAGAAATCATAAATAGTGCCACCCTATATCGGCACTTCAGTGAAGTACGACGAATTAGGAGTTCACCCGCAGATGTAGAATGGTACGCGCGACTGTCTCGAAGGTCAAACATCGAAGAAATGTTTGAATGACAATTTTATAGCTAGTGGTGGAATACTTCTGCATACGCTACTTTGACCAAATTGGCATACAGCAACGAAGCCATACTTTCTCTCGTGTCTTTGCGACTCCAAACCCAAATTCCCAGAAACGGTTGGAAAGTAGACTTACCTCAACAATCCTAGACCCCTGCAACCTCTCCACGGGCTCAGACTTCTCTTCCTCTTCCCCATTTAATGGTGCATCTGCCGTACCCCCCGTCGCTGCCTCCGCGGACGGAGTTGGCAGAGGATTCTTCCTTGGCCTCCCTCGCGGCCGTTTCTCTGGAACTTGGAATGAGCTCAAAGAAGGAGAAGGCGAGGCTGACATTCTGTCGATGTTGATCTGAACCTGTGGCGAAGGTACTTGGTATAGCCGACTCGTAGTTTGCCAAACGAGAGTATGGTATCACGTGCGCTGTCGCCAACCAACTTTTTCGCGTCTTTTGTGATATGGAGCGCGTCTTATCGCAGGATATCACGAAATAGCTGCTCAACATTTCAGAAAGGCGTGAGAACTCCTTTATTTCTATGCAAATGAAAAGGTGACTTGATGCAGGTCCGACTGCCTCTTTGAAATCGATCGACAGAAACAGTGACCTGTAGGCAGGAATGACACTGCCTTTTAACAGCGATGGTATCCTCCACTGCATCCTCATCCGCTTCCTCACGACCAACACGCGTTCGGGTCCGCACTCAAAACCACATTCGCTCTCTAGAACGGGAAATGGGCAATCCCTTTGCCTCCTCCTCCTCCGGTTCAAGCGGTCGTCACATTTCTTCTCTCATAGCCTCCACACGTAAAAAACGGGCTCGCCGACGTACTCTTCCTTCTTCTGATATTGATGAGGGAGAAGACGGAGAGGTGCCAGAGTTGGAGAGGGAGCAGCTGGTCGATGAACATGGACGCGTGATTAGAGTCAGGACAGTCGTTAGGAGCAGCGAAAGAAAGAGGGAAAGGGAAAGGGAGCGGACAAAGGGGAGGCTGTGGGGTGTTAACAGTCGCGTTGGATACTCTGAACCCAGAACGGCATTGATGGGCAGGGAAACTATGAAGGCGGGTCCTGATGTGCGTCCTACTATTTCCTTTATCCACGAAAGCGAAAGATTACTCAAGGGACACCCCCAGGAACGAAGTCTCGGCTGGACAACGTTTGCAGCCCAATCTTCCTCCTCCCCTTCTCCTGCTCTGCCCCCAATCCTTCGTGCTCCTATCCCACTTTCCCACCCCGCTCCGCTCCAGCTATTCCGTCAATGGAGCGCTAGTGAGCTGGATACTCTATTCCGGCAGCCAGACTCAAACTTAGCTTCTCCTCCATCTACTTTTACCGTAGGCCGTCCTGTCCACTCACCACCAACACCATTACAACAACAGCTTCCGACTCCAGCACCGTTCACTCGACCTCCACCGTCCCATATTCAGCCGCCAACAAACATACCTCCCGTTCCATTTTCTCAGGCTGCATTCTCACAGCACCAACAACCTATACCAACCGCCCCACCTCAACTAGACATCTACACCCTCCAAGCTCAAAGAGAGTACTCTTCGCCTGTTCAAGGCCCATCCGATACCGGCTTAAACCTACACATCCCTACTCTCCAATCCCTTCCAACCGACAGCGAGGAAGAGGAGAAGGCCATGTTCCAACCGAATAATCTGCCATTCCCAGCCGTCGTGACGCCTGGGGGATCGACGAAATCGAGACACATGGGTAATCAGCTGGAATGCAGGCAAGAATTATTCAAACTCGATCCCATTCATTTGCCCGAGAAGGCACAGAGATTTACGCCACCTTTCCATATCCCTCAGAGAAAGAAGTTTGAACCCAGCGGGACAGTAAATGGTATTGGAAGCTCACAAGTGCCTTTACCCGGATTCATGGACGACGAGTCCCAGGAAGATATGAGTTTATTTGGGACGGCGAACGAAGCAGCGTATATCCCCTTTTCGACTAATGGGGACGGTCAGATCTTTCCGAGCGAGCAAAAAAGACAGGCGATGAAGCCGATCGTGAGCTCACCAATGTTTCGTTGATGATGATATTTCTACGATTTCCTCCTACTAGGATTTTCAAAAACACACCGTGTCGTGATTTCCACTTTTCACCGCCATTCTTTCCCGCCCCTCAACTTGATTTTGTATGTATTCCTTCTTAAGCGACCCCTACTACAGTTGACAAGATATATGAACAGACAACGAAGAGGTCGCCAACATTTCAAGTTGACACCCACCAATCAGCCGTGTTTGATCATGTGCGTGATCTCTTGATGAACATAACCCCAGACAGACTGTAATAATTTGACAGAATAAAACCACACCTTTCTCAACAGCTCAACGTCACCCTGTTCTCCCAGTTTGTCCAATCCCTTTCAATGAGCGGCACCTTGGCTTAAAGTTGAATTCAGCCAACAGGTCAACCTCTTCCTCCACTTCCCCAGCACAAACAGCAATTTCTAGCCCCAAACTCACGCTCAACAGTTCCTCAGATAATTGATTCTCGTCATGGACGGGATCTTTACACGTCGAAACTCATGCTTACCGCTCAACAACTCCGTCCAAGTTCAAGAGTCAACGAGCAAGAACGGTCGAGAACTGATGCTCTAAGCTACAACTTTTTCAAACCCGAGCATTTCGGGAATGACCAATCTTCTCTGCAGGAGATCGACATGGGCGGGGTGAATAATGAGCGCGGCCATTTCGAAGCTCAAAGAGAGGGAACTGTGTCTTCAGGGGGAAGACCCGCAGAAACCAGAGAAGGCATGAAACATGTTGAATGTCGAACTGCCCAAGACGTCGAGAGGGGATCGGATTCACAAGCTCAAACTCCTCTTCCCTCGTTCTGTCCGCCACCGTCACAAATCAGAATATCAGAGCCCAAAGGCATACGACTGCCATGGCTTGATCCTCCTCACGGTGCTCCTGATCCAGAGAACGATCCGATTGAAGAATACGAGGCACAACGACAGTCAAGCAGAGATAAGCCAAATCAAAGGAAGCCGAAGAGAGTGACGGAGCTGAAAACCAAGGGCAAAAAGGGTATTAAGGAAGATGTCGATTCGGGATTCTCTGGGAG
Organism: Atractiella rhizophila; assembly: GCA_021432655.1. Classification (NCBI taxonomy): domain Eukaryota; kingdom Fungi; phylum Basidiomycota; class Atractiellomycetes; order Atractiellales; family Hoehnelomycetaceae; genus Atractiella; species Atractiella rhizophila. The sequence continues at coordinate 132,785 of MU271206.1, read as the reverse complement.
CGATGAAACTGAGGATGGCTCGAAAGCGAAGGCGGCTTAGGTGATCTCTTTTCTGCGAATATCTCCACTCCACACTGATGTATAACTGTCCAAACGATCAAACCTGATGTACCATGCAGTGTTGTCCGAGATAATGTACAATGCTGTGACACCCTTGCAGAAGGAGAGCACGAAGCCATGAGACCTGTATGCGAGCACATTTACTGCGTCCCAAAGAACCTGGCAAAGCGTCAATGAGAGGACGAGTAAGTAAGGAGAAAATCTAACTTGGGATAACGATCCGTGACTCCCTTCCACCAAAGCCTGCTAACTTTACCGTAGCGGTACATGGGGATGGTTGTCCTGCAAAATAACATGATTAAGCGTATGTGGTGGTCACTGCTACGAAGAACTTACAAAAAGACCCCCACAGTAACACCCAAGAAGATCTGCAAAGTTGATGGCATCAGCCGGGCGATGGACTTCAAACTGATGCGTCTTACCATGAACATCTTAAAGGGACCAATGGCAACGACCCAGCCATTGATTCTTGCACCGAGGAAGTAAGCAATTAGATTCTTGGAAAAGTTAATAACGGCTCTGCAAACATGATCAACGCCAGAGGTTCCAAGTGATAAGATGACTTACTGAGCTTCAGACGTGTTGTGACGATGAACATCAATGATATAGACAACAGCGGATGTGCTGCAGAACCTGTTAGTCCATTTTCCCTGAGTAGAAGTGACTGACCTCAAGAATTTTTGACCTAGGTTGACGAGTCCGTAACTAAACGTCGGCGCAAACCAGTGTGCTTCATTCTTGAAGCTATATGCGAGCCCAATATATCCAGATACGTTGCAGACAACGTATGCACCCATGAGGAACAGGCGCATCTCAGGCTCGAATACCTTTTCCAGTGTTACATTAGTCAAAGCCAACGTAAAGATCAAAGGCGTACACCCTAGGCGAGAAACAAACATAAGTATCCGGAATATATCTCAAATCCTAAAGAAAGACTTACCTTGTTCCGTCTTGCCAGAAAGGTTGTCAAGAAATCGCTAATGTAACCAGCGACGAGAGAACCAAAAATGGAGAAGATGAGAGGGCTGAGGGAAACGAGACCAGTTTGTTTGGATGTGAAGAAGTGAGGTGGCTGCGAAGGATGTGAACGAGACGCAACAACTCAAAGTATACGCACTCCACCAAACACCTGCATAGAATGTTTAGACTCTACTTCGTCGCAGACTGAAGAATGAGACTCTCACCACTGAGGTTACGGCGCTCAGAAGCACGAGCAGAAGAGAGGCAATTCCTGGACTTCGTTAGCGAAAAATATTACCGCTTCAAAAGACTGCGAACCATAAGTCAAAAATCCCCACAGAACCACAGGGGAAAAGAAGAGCGGGAAAGGTCGCAAGAAACAAGCGAGAAGGGAAGTCTCATTAGAGTATCCCGACCAAGGCTTTAATTCTTCGATAAACGTCTTGGGCGGCAGATGTCCATGCATAGTCCCAGAAGAAGCCTCCAAGGCAGAGGCAGATGGATTTTTAGAATCTAACTCCTCAATCTGCTCCGTTTCCTTCTCCAGGTTCTCCTTCTCTTCGTACTTGATTGCTTCGCTAGCGGAATGGCCTTGATCAATCTCGAGGGCTTTCGCACGATTGTAGGCAGTTTCCGGTCCGAAGAAGAGGAAGCCGAAGAATGACAGAATGTAGAAGGGCAGAATAATGAGGAAGCAATACCGCCATCCGAGGTCGCTGATTACGTCTATTGATGGGAGTCGGCCACCTGTGAGCAGATATCAAGGAGGATGGACGCACATCCATTGATTAAAGGAGCAATGTTGATTCCTCCGAGCAAGGAGAGACCCCAGAGAGCCGCTCTCATGCCTTTCCGCCGTGTCAGGATACAGAATATGAACCGGAACTAAAAAGGACTGACCGCGTTGATGAACAAAGAATAGATCCGCGATAGTAGCAGTTGCCAAAGCTTCTACAGGTGCCATCGCTAGACCTTGCAGGATCCTCGAACCCTTTACGCTTCAAGTAAAAATGATGAGCTATGAGACGACAGAGATACTCACCATAAGGCCGTCAACGGAAGGATCAGCATATGACCACGCGTCACCAGCAATCATGAGGATAGCAGCGCCAAGGCTAATACAATTTGTTATAAGTTCAAAGTGTTCTGTGTAAGTGAGGATATTGCTGACTAGACCGGCCGCCTTCCCCATTTGATACCAATCGCAGACTGGAAGAACATGACACATCCTAGGGCAAGAAGCAATCCAGAATTGGTCTTTGCAATCTTGTCCACGGTCACACCAAGTTCTCTCGCAATTTGCAGGAATCCCGGGGCAATTAACGGTCCGCATGCTCTGTTATAGGGTAACTCTGTGATTAATCGACTCAATACAGAGAACGTAGAAAGCTCACCCAATAAGTCCAGTAGCAAAACAGATGTTAGCAAAGGCAGCTTCTTTCTTCCATTGAGGCCAGTTCAAAGGCTGTCAAAGTCATTACAATTCAGATTCTCCCTTGAACCAAGAAGCTGAACTCACGTCTCGAGGATCATTGCTTGGTTGTGGCCTGAATGTGTTTTCGGGTTAATGAGGATCGGATCGGACAAAAGGAAGAGTGAAAAAGGAGACTTGCACAAGCACGCGACCTTGGTCATCCACCTTCAACTTTGAAGTATCGACATGGGATTCCGTGCGTCCCTTTAGCTCGTCAAGCAAAGATGTTCTGCATCAACACATTATGAGAACGCATGCCAAAAATAAAAGCAAGGAGGGGACTAACCCGGGAACAGGAGCATTTGATTTAGGTTCAAGTATCCCAAGGCCCATTTTTATCTTTGTTCGGGCTGTTCACTTTAATTTAAGAGCGTTAAAGATTGATCGTCTGTTAGTTAAGTGGAAAATAAAGGTGAGCGAGGCTAAAGAGGAGCTAACTGTGAACCCGCTGAGCGACAGTGATGGGAAAGTCGACAATAAATACTCACATCATTGTGAGGGAGGGGAGAAACACTTTCTCCTTACCTCAGACTGATTTGCTAGATGAGAGAGCTCCATCAAAGGAAGGACATGATCCAGGTAAAGAAAGCATCCGTGACAAGACAGTGGGGAAGTTTGAGGTTTAGCCGACGTCTGTGCGCAGCGTAGTCAAAGTGCGCAACAATGTATCGACGCGCTTAACAATTAACAACAGGTCTAGCAGGAAACCAATGAGTCTATTCCTTTTCATATCTTTCACACAGCATGGAGTTGACTTTTTCATCTTTATTCGGCATTTCGAAAGTGTTCCCGGCGCTTTCAAATAAATCCCAGTACTCAGCTTCTAACCCTGCCCTACCCCTCGATAATTTAATATTTACACGACAAAGCGAGATGGCTTCATGTAAGTAATTGAAGCTTCTTGGAAAATATGATAGCACATTGCATAGCCACCCACTATTATGATGTGAACAGTGCAAGCCAGTTGTTCATTGCCATTACTTCCGTATGAAATTGCAGCCGCTCGCAATGTATAAGCCCTGCGACCTAAAGGCTTAAAGCTCTAGCCATTCGAGACAGAATTCAATTTATGAAATGTTGCAGGACGCACGACTTTCCATTCTCTCCAACCTCTGCTTTAACTCCCTCACCTCACTTTCCAATCCCTGGTCTTCTTTCCCTCTTTCATCTTGAACTCTCACCGTATCCAATTGCAGCACTCGTCGTCCCTCCCAAAGACAAATCAACATCCTCGTCCTCAAGAGCTCCACTTTAGTTTTCTTGACTTTCACAAACTCCGTTTTCGATATTCGTCCACCTGTTGTCGTGGAGGACCACGGCAGTAAGGTTGAAGAGGAGGAGGTGTGAATGTCCCAAAAGTACGATAGATCCATGGAATGATTGAACATCAGCTCTTGATTATCTTGGGGGTCCTTGTGAGACGATGTGCCTGTTGGCGCCGGTAGAAGCTCTGCATGGAAGTAGTCGCGTTCTTCGCAGTGGAGCAGGATGCTCCAAGCAGAAATGGTGGAAAGAAGCCTGTTGTGGCTTGTAGGGAAGGTGATCGCGCTGTGCGAGAACGGCGTGTTTAGTGTTGATTCTTCCTCCAGAAGAACGATCTCACTGAAATCTGTCCTTGAACGCAATAGTCAGGCTCACCAAATCGCTCCCAAAAGATGGAGAATAGCGGATGCCTACTTGAGTAACGCATCAAGCGAATATTTCCCCTTCTCAAGCTCCTCCTCTCCTATCCTCCAGTTATGAACGATGCCGCCTTGTTCGGCATCATATATGGAGTAACAACCACGACTTTTCCAGTCCAGAAAACCCTTCAGCTTCTCAAACACCTTCATTGCCTTCGCGAGCCGAATTGCGGCTGGGAAGACAAGCCAAATGTCCTCCCACGGCTCCATACCGCCCAATTCACGTTCATAATCTTCGTGAAACGTAAGTGAGAATCGGTGGAGACCTTCCAGAGGCGTTAAGCCCTGTGAGGTGAAGAGGAGGGAAGCGGCAACAAAAGGCTCTCCCTACCGCGCACAATGTCAGCGAATCGGAATAAGAGGAGAGGGAATGTGGAGTTACACGCTCTGGATCTATTATCCGTATCAACGATACTTCGTTGAGAGAAACTGAAAGGCAGCAGACTGGATTTGTTGGAGCTCTGGCCTGTGGAAGGATCTTGAATCGTAGAGGATGGCTTGCCATATCGCCATTCAGAAGCTCATACAGCTTTTCAGCTCGTGCCTATTCAGATGCCGTTATCATCTAGTATCACCTAGAATGTGTGCATTTATTTATTGGGAAATGAAATGGAATGGATGCAGGGCCTGCCGGAGATGATGACTATCCGGTGATTTTGGCTAGTCTCACACTCAACCTGCCCAACCTTTACTGTTTCAGTTCTCGCAGTTCCATTCTAGTTACGTTTAGCCAGACGTTTAGCTGCCCCTAAGAGAGAGAATCATGGACCCTCTAAACGCTTCAGACTGCTCTGGATCTCGCACGCCTTCCCCCTTGCCGTCCCCCTCGTTGACGCAACGAAGACGGACTGTAATCGTGGATGTTGAGGAACGTCAGGATGGGGACATGAAGGGGAAATGGAAGGGGAAAGAGAGAGAGAGAGAAGATATTCTCGGGGGAGGACTCATGGAGGGGTTGATTGAGAGGAAGAACAGCCTGAATGGGAATGGGAAGGGGAAAGAGAAGGTGGTCGTCCACAAGGTGCGTTCCTGTGGTTTGCGTCAATTGGGGAAGAAGAATGCCTTTTGAACATTTGATGTTGGAATACGCATCCTGTTGTGTGCTATGGTTGTACGCTGGGAGAACGCAGAGGTCATCCGGCATGGATTCCGGTGGCACAAGGAGCTTGTGCTAATGGTCAATCGTTCAAAGACTGATTGCAAAGGATACGGTTGATAGCTCTTTATAGAAAAGCAGAGCGTGTAAGGATTACCATTATGCTCATCCTCATGATGCCAGGTTGTGCTCACTTGTACATTTCAATAATGGTACCACCATTTGATAGCGCAAACCGTTGGGGCAGGTCTACATAATTTGTAGAGCTCAAGCATTTCCAGATTGCATGTTCAGTCGCCTTGGCTTTATTGAAAGCTCTAAATAAATGGCGAAAGACAGGAACCCTTAGCAGCTGCACTAAAGGATTGTATTTTTGCGCTGCTATTCAGAATAACAAGAACTGTCTGTACCATGCCCCGCATCAGATTGAGGGGTTCATATCCTGTAAAGTTGCAGTGCATGGTGGAACAACGCTAGCTGTAGATTAGGATGAGTTGGAGTCACTTGCGCCGCGCGTTATCGATGGTTGCGGGTGTTACTGTCAAAGTCGATCTCGGCACTTGGTTGTGGTGGTATGCACTGTCTCCTATTCTTCCGGTCGAGTCTCTACCTGCTTTCGCATGTTTTAGAAGTAAAGTAGCAGCCTGGTGACTTTCGAGTAGTTGAGAGAGCATTGGACTGAATTGGAAGATTTTAAGATGTTGTAGACAGAAGCAACAAGGCATTGCTGTCCATTTTTTTTCAAGCTCGGGGTGCATTTCCTTCGTCACCCTCTCTCTCCACACTATAACAAACCGTATCCCATCGTCGATTTTCCACTTCTTTTAGAGGAGTATGTCTCATTTGTGCTCATGACCAGGTTACACCCGCAGACAGCTTAGCATCACTGTCCCTCAAATATGGAATTGCGCCATCTATTATTCGCAAATATAACCGTTTATGGGTAAGTCGTAACTCTCAAACATGAGACAAAAGATTGAGGAATGTATACAGGTTCAAGACTCCGTGCAAACGAAAGAAGTCATCTATATTCCTGTACATCTATCAAAGGTTGCGGCAAATCTCCTCCTCAAACCGCCGGAACTAGAAAGGCGGCGTTCTGGAATGACCGAATCGGATGCAGACCCTCCCACTCCCTCATCCTCCGCGTCCGAACTCCCTGAAACTGAGGAGAACAGCCATGTGACAATATCTACAGTACCCACATCCGAACTTTCATTCTTCCCTCCACCATCAGCGCCACGACTCACAGCATCACCTCGCGTGTCTACCTCGTCCTCAGCATCGTCGTATCACACTTGGAACAATGGTAGCAGTAGTCGACGGGCCAGTCCGTACTTCCTCGTCTCTGATGAATCTTCACGAACATCGTTGGACCAACCACGAGAGACTGGGGACTCGTTTGAACTGGTGAGACGGAAAGGCAGTGGGTGCGATTGCGACTGTGCATGCAACAATTATTACCTCAACTTGGACTCAACGAGTCCCGTCCTCCCTTCAACTTCTGTATCCACCCCGACGGCTAGGTTTCGGGCGAGGAGCAAGAGGAGCAAGTCCGACCTCGTCCAATTGTTCATTCCTCCCCCTCCAGCTCAATGCGGATGCGCTTGTGATAGATGTGCGTGTAAAGCGCAGGTGAGGATAGGAGGCGGAGATGGAAGAGAGGGAGACGGAGCTGATGCTGTTCGACGACGACCTCGGAAGTTACAGAAACAGAGGAAAAGTAGCGTTTCTTCGATCGGTTCGACGAATTCGAGCGATAGGATAACGATCGGCAATCCCGCCGCCGCATCCCCTGCTTCAACTCACACTTTGCGCTCTCCGTCACCCTCTGCAGCTTGGAAATCGAGACCGACAAATCTGCCATTCTCTGCCCCTAACATTCTCGCCAATCTCCAATCACCTCAGTTCCAGACTTCGATACAGAACTTATCGCAGACAATATCCATTAACTCTTCCCGAATATCGGAAGGAGTCCTTCAGATTTCTGACGATTTGGTGGGCAAGTTTGGACGGTTCTGGAACACGGGAATGGTGGACGATGACAAAGGTGGTTGGCAAAGGAGGGACGTGGGTCCACAGGAGGCTTTTCTGTTGGGAGGCGGCGGCGCGAGGTCGAAAGTGGCCAGCAAGGATCCCAGTGATCAGTCTTCGCGACGGGTGCAGTCCGAGTTCTGAGAGGAAGGGCCTTCTTATGGTCTTGAAATCGTTGCATAAATAGATACCCGTAACTTATCCATCCATTTGGGTTTTTTTTCATCATTCTTGATATAGATACCTTAGGAATAGCACATCAATGCATCAATTTTAACGTCTAGCTCGTTTCGAATTGAAAGAAGGAACGAAAGCTCCGTCCCTTCCCCTCACTCCGATCCTTATCATGAGAACCGTAGCTAGTCGCTACCTGTGCAAAGGCCAACATGACCCGTGAGTTGCTCTTTGTTCGAGTTGCGAGGAAGTCCTAGGTAGGTAACTCCTAGAACCCGCGTGGGCTGCCAGCGCCAGAGTCGTCACAACAAATGTCTCAACCTGAATCCTTGCAAGAACCCCCATTCCCGCATCGATTCCCGCATCAGGTTGTCGGAACTGGAGTTGCGGACTGCATGGCAGGTTTAGCGGGACGTTGGTAGCATTTTATTGATGACACAGTCGTAAACAGTAGACGTTACAACCCTCAGCAACAGCAACTCTAAGAAAGAAAGAAAAACCTTGGGGGAAGCGATACTACAGTGAACATCTACGGTAACGCAGCAAACTACAACCAGATTGGAGTAGTAATAGGCAGGTTCATGCCTTTGTTTTTCCGCCTTGGCTCTGGCCGCCTCGAGTTCCCAAACAATGTCACCACAGGAAGACAACAAACCGAACCGACATGTTCAAAGGCGAACAAGTTCTGGAGGCGTGTGGAAACTTCAGATACAGTGTCTTCCGTCCCTGAATTGGCTGAGGCGGACGGTCAAGCAATGTCAGGCGAAGGAGGCGAAGCTCTTCAATGATCGGCCATAATCTTCCGAAGCTTGCTGGGACGAACAACGACCTACGGAGGACAAAAATGTACAAGAGATGGGCTTTGCGCAGCAAGAAAACAAAGAAAACAAGACTGGAATTGCGAGTTCTTCCTTACTTACATGGGTTTGGATGAAAGGAGGAGGAAGAGACCTTGAGAAGAGACGACGATAAAAACATCACCATGGCTAGCTGCTATTCAGCCGCTCATCCTCCTGCATTAGTATCAAAAGCTTCAAGTTCAGAAGCAAACACCCTACCAGACCCAACCTAAAACGAGAAATGTCAAATCAGAGTCAAGAAGTTCCTGCGATGAGCAGCAGTTCCGCCCAGGTGCAACAAATGTCAGCTTCTTCCAGCTCCACCCCTGCAATCGGGAAGCAACGACGATATAGGAAAGCAGTAAGCTTTCTTCCATAGTCTTCAATCTATATCTCACCCTTGCCCAGGTGAGCTGCAGCAATTGTCGTCTGAAGAAAGTCAAGTGCGATCGGTCATCGAACTGTTCAAGCTGTCGAGTGAGAGGAGAAACTTGTGTGTGGGAAGACGGTGCGGTTCCCAAGTGAGTTCAACTTGGTCTCCCCTCTACCTTTATTTGCTGAACCTTTGTACCATAGACAAGAACCTGACGTGAACCTTGAAGCTGAGGTCGCACGGTTAAACGATACCGTGGCAGTCTTGACCAATCGAATCGACGTGCGTCTCCTTTCTTGTTCCTTCTGGAGAATGTGGACTAATGACGAAATGCAGGTGCTGGAGCGTCTCCTGTCCATGCGCGTACGAGAGGACTTTATGGCAGAAGATCAACTGCCGAAGGACAACAAGCGCAAGCGACGGCATTCTCGCGAACGAGATGGAGAGAGATACAACAGCTCTTTCTCCTCCCCCAGTCCCTGCGCCTCGCCACTGGCTCCGGTTCAGTGTCCTCGTTCGAACATGACCAGGATGTGCGACGTCGCTCCTCCCTCGTAGGAGTGGGAGGTATTGGGATGTCGGATCCCATCGTCGATTTCGTTAGGACACTCGACCACCAGTTCTCTCGACCGTCAATGAGACCTTCAGTCAATAGCCTTCCAAATATGGTTTCGTTTCCACAAAATCAGCCCAGTCCGTTTGCTCAGGCTCCAATGAATCAGCCCATTACTACAGCTACCGCAACGGAAGGGCTTTACGCTGGGGTACCACAGGATGGAATCGATTATTCTCAATTACTTCCATTCCTGAACAGCACTTCGTTCTTGAATCCAAATCCCTTCCCATCTTGTTAACTTTGTAAAGCAGTGCTTTGGGTTGTTGTTTAATACTGAAATGCATATGGATTTTATGAGGAAGTCAAAAAAGAAGGGAATAACGTACCATGTAAGCCAGAGGAAGATAGTGAATTTTTTTCACCTCATGGCTTTCTCAATGTCTTGTAAACAGGAGCAGTTGTCAGATCATGGGGGATCACTGAGAATGTCACCCTTTTATATTTCGAAGCATCATTTGAAGGAAGTGGAGCGCACAACCTAAACTGCATCTGGACACCTTTTCAAACAAAACTCAAAACTCTCGGGCACAGGAACTGCAACATAAAGGCAAGATAACAACTGAATCGAGGCTAGGACGTCGTCATCCTTTGATCAATTCTGATGGGACCCGGAGGAATTTGAGAGAGATGAAAGAATCCTGATCGATCCCGAGGACTCCGAAGCCATGAATTCCCTTCGTAGCACGGTATTTGATCCAATTTAGACAGAAAGTAAATCTGTTGTCGATTTGATCAAAATTGGATATGAGAGAACCCATAGTGGTAGTCCGGCCTGAAGGGGACTGGGAAAGTGTGGAAGACGTCGTAAATAGTTGGGTATGCCGCGGGGTAGGTCCCATTCCTTCAGGACATCAAGATTCCATCCTTTGAGAAGTCTTTCTGCGTCGTACTCTCGACGCATGACGAAGGACTGACATTCCTCAGCGGCGTTAGCGCGAAGGCCATTGGTGATCAAAAGATGGGAAGGTGACAAACAGTAAACATCATGGAACAGCACAGAAGGACACCTGCCTCATCCATGAAAAATGGGACGTGAAGGAACGTGGGGCTTTTCGGCCTTTGGGGTCATGGCGCCAGAGCCATCGTGCCCCGAAGAATCAACAGGTTCCACGATCATTTTACTCTGCCCTCAGAGAGGGTTCAGAGACTCGCAGTCGACTTCCACACTCAATAGCCGCGTCTGAGAAGACATCCATCTGGTGTGACGGTATTAGCTGCCTTTTTCGACAAGGGGAACTGATAATGTGCGTCTTTCCTCTCGTCGGGAGAAGGTGCAAAACAATGGTGACCAGCAATTGCAGAAAGCTGAAAGCGAAAATGGCGCAACGCGAACGACTTGACCGACACATCGTTGCGGCATTCGAGCCTCCTCAACTTAGGTTAAATTAGGCTCGAAGCATTGTTACACGTCGAATGGATGGTTTTCATTATTTGTGCGGGTGCAGGAGGATCTAGAAGGGCGAAGAACATTGATTGGACGTTGAAGGTTGAAGCTTTGAAGGTTGAATACGTTGGATATCGAATATCGAAAGTTCGATGGTGATTTCGGTATGATTTGCCCAGATCTCTACCTATCTTGACATCAGTCCTGACAACAGTCCTGACAGGTCCGTCTAGGTCATAGGGTCCTCAAGCTTCTGACCTGCCATCTGTTAACCCTGTCAACCACGTATTTATGGCAAGCGAGCTTGCCTTGCTTCTTCCCTTTCCCATCAACTCAGGCTGTATAGCATCCCACTCGCACGAAAGAGCTCTTCGAAGTTGATCTCCATTGATCGTCTACGCTACTGGCACCATGTCGACACCGTTGAAAGTGTCTGAAAGTAAGCATTTCTTCAGATCAATTGCTCAAACATTCAGCTTCTGAGGATAGAGACACCGGTTTTTTCAAGAACAGTGAGAACCAGCGGTAGCTTCTCTTCTCACCACCCTTCAATTAATGACGAATATTCTAGATTCTGCTTCCCTAGAGAAAAGTCATCCCGTGAAAGCTCCTGTAACAATAGGTAAATTTCTTGTCCATGCTACTACTGACTAACTTCTTTCTTTCACTCAAGCCAAGACGCCAGAGTCGCAACCAGCAGAGATCGCCGACCTAATCAACGGTATGATTAGGTTGGGTGTCAAAGGTAGAAAATGTCCCTTACACCGCTCAAATACTTTACTTACTGCCTACTTTCTAGATCAAAATGAGATTGCAGTAACACAGATCAAACCTGAATCTCTCGAGAGGACACGATTCTGTTATCGTTGCAAGGGAACGAACATATGTTTTGGCGGAGCCCTTTCTTCTAACGACAAAGGCAACGCTGGAAGACCTTACTCAAGATGTGAACATTGCCTATGGGACAGAACACCAGACGGTTCCAAGAATTTCCTGTATTTTGAAGACTATGAAGGACTTCTTCCATTCAGGTGCAACTGTACAGATTATCCTCTTGGTGGGGGTTGGCGTGCCTCCCCTGCTCTACAGAAGGACATTGCAACCGATTCCTACAAAAATCGGCGCTTCAACTTGCGTAATCGCCCATTTTCAGTCCCCAGAGATAAAGCTGTCAAGATGGCTATCTGTCCTAGAGACAGCTATGCAGACAATCGATGTGACTTCTTAGCCGTGTTCGTCGATGGTGATTGGTATAAGCTCTTCTAACTTTAGTTTTACTTTACGTTTCCTAGTTGTATGTATAAAATGCTGATCGAGAAAACCCCCAATGAATGAATCTGAATGGTTTTCTCAATCCTATCATCCAACTTGTTGGCATACATCACTCGATAACCGCTCAATCGATTTGTAATGGCTGATTCGCCGAACTCATTGTTTCGGAGCTCAGTGGAGCCACTGCCATGTGGAGTGTGGAGGAAGCTCTATAAATGCGTGCGGAGTTCGCAAGCCTGAAGGGACTTCAGAATTTACATTGATATCATCGTTCACAATTGCCTGGTTGACTCACAGTTGCTCGAACTCGAACACATCGAAATTCAAATGGCATCCTTGAAGCTCTCGAAACCGCTCTCCATTACATCAGTTTTCACACTGTCCTCTGGCCACTCTATTCCCGCCTTGGGTACGTTTTCTCGTTGATTCATATCTGGTTTTGCTACACCCATCACCCATGATCGATGTAGATCCCTGAGTGTTACCTTGAATATTTCACAGCTAATTATGCTTCCATATGCGTATTCTCACAGGACTCGGCTTCTTCAGGACGCCAGACGCTGCTCCAGCCCTTGAATCCTTCAAACTCGGGTACAGGCACATAGATAGCGCCAGATATTACCACAATGAAGGTGAGATGGGAGCCGCTGTGCACCAAAGGTGCGCGAGGCTTTCCTTTTGTCATGTTTGACATGCTTAACTGATCTCGGCAGCGGCATTCCTCGCGATGAAATTTTCTGCACCTCCAAAGTGATGTCCTACGACTATTCCTCCTCTTCTTCAATTTCCTCCGCCATCGTCAAGGTCGTCGAATCTTCTCTATCCAATTTCAAGTGGGAATATTTCGACCTCTACCTCTTGCACGACCCTAACGCAGGCTCCAAAGGTCGAATTGAAGCTTGGAAAGGGCTTGAGAAGGCGGTGGAGAAGGGATACGTCAAGAGTATCGGTGTGAGCAATTTCGGCGTCGCGCACCTTCAGCAACTTCTGGCTTCTAACCCGAAAATAAGACCTGCAATCAATCAAATAGAGGTCCACCCCTGGTGTCAACAGAGAGAGATCAGGGAGTTTTGTGACAAAGAGGGAATATTGGTTCAAGGTTGGTAATGCTCCCACTTTTAAAAGACGTAACATTGACGGCATTTAGCTTATTGTCCGCTCGTGAGAGGGCATAAGATGTCTGATCCTACACTGCGAAAGGTGGCGGAGCGCGTACGTCGCTCTCTTTTGACTTGTCGATCTATATTTATGGGACATGTAGCACAATAAGACGCCAGCTCAGATCCTCATCCGCTGGTGTCTGCAACATGACCTGAACCCACTTCCTAAGAGTAGCCAAGCATCTCGAATCAGTATGCACACTATCTCTGTTATATAACCCTCAAACATCATCGTGCTGACATATTTCACATAGAGGAAAATGCGGATGTTTTTGATTTCGAGTTGTCCAAGGATGACATGGAAGAGTTGGACGCCTTGGATGAGGGAGCTAGAGGTGCGATTTCTTGGAATCCTGTGGTAAGTCTTTCTTGACTCTTGACTTAAACAACGGTCAATGCTGATTAATTTTCGGAAGAATGCCCCTTGAGGAGGGTATAAAGAGAATTGAAAGTTGTCTCCAACCAAGTTTGCATCTGGTAATCTGGGCACACATGTAATTCTTAAGGTGTCGTCACGATAGAAAAAGATGTATTTGGTTATCTAACGTCAAGATCCTGTATCTCATTTCGTAAGAGCGTTTGTGCTTGGTATCTCCTTTGGTATCAGGGAAGTTTCTTCAGCTCGCGAAGAGGAGACAGAGATAGGAAAACTAAATGGCGAAGACTATTTCTTGCTGCTTCGCTTTGGAGTCGAGGACAGTGAGGACGCGTCCATGATAATAACAGTTCGCAGCCTCAGCCTCGAGCTAATTGGGCCAGCATTCCAAACTTTCTTCGATTCAACTGGCAAGGTAGAATGACTTCTGCATCGTAAAGCAGCATCAGGAAACATTTCCGCTTCTGTCTGGTTCTATGATATAGTAGGTAATAATTAGTCCAAACACATAAAGGGACAACCTTTAATTGAGAAATTTCAAGTTAGATTGGATAGCGTTATTAATGAATGAATATTCGAACGAAAGACCGACATGGAACATGCTGAAGTAGAAGTTGAGCAAGAACGCACGATGGGAGAACGAACTTTCTCCCAGACCCATATTTGCTGACCTTCCTCTCTTGGCCACAAACGGCATCACGATCCAGTCATTGAGGAGCCATTGAGATGATGAGATGGGAAGTGGAGAGCTCCATATGGTAGAGCCCCAGGTGTCATCTAGGCTACAGAAAATCGATATTAAAGAGCGCAAAGAAAATGCAACGGCAATAAATCCTTGTTTGGACGAGGACAGATCGAGAACAAAAATAAGAACGGTTGGTCATGTCACGTGCACTTTGGCGAGAAGGCTGGATTCATTTCGGCATCAAAAAGAGCGAAAGAACATTTTCCAACGTGAACATCCTTCATCAAGCAAGCATTCTCCGTAGTCTCTCGCACTCCAGCGTCTGCTTAATTTCCCACCCAACATCCCGATGCCACCCAAGCCAAATGCGATCGCGGACCCTCGAGCGCTAGCTCCCAAAGAGGCTGCTCTCTTTAAGCAAGTCCTCGTACTCTTTCCTTTCTCTTTCCTCCTTCGAATACTCATCACTTTGCAACTGTCGCAGCAATATTACGAAACAAAGCAGTTTAAGAAGGGTCTGAAAACTACGGCTGACATCCTAAAAAAGTACCCAGATCATGGAGGTCCGTTTGCTTTCTTTGATACCTCCACGTTCAGTGTTGACGCAATTCGTGACGCGCAGAGACGTTATGCATGCGCGGCCTCTTTCTCTGTAATACGGACCAGAAAACAGAGGGGTTAGACCTTGTAAAGAAAGGCGTACGGTTGGATTTCAAGTCGCACATCTGCTGGCACGTCTATGGCCTCGTCTGTCGAGCGGAGAGGGAATACGATCAGGCGCTCAAGTGCTACCTACAGGCGTCTCGACTGGATAAGGTGGGTCTCCGTCTTCCTCCCTTTTGCAATGGATAAACAGCTAATATGCGGAATCAACTTCGGGAAGGACTCTTTAAACATCCTTTCTGATCTCGCCATGCTCCAAATTCACACCCGTGCCTACGAAGGTCATTTAGACACGCGCCTACAACTGTTGCGTCTCTTCCCTAAGCTAAAGCGTCACTGGCTAGCTGTTGGAGTGGCCTTTCACCTGGCGGGACGTTTGAGCGAAGCGGAACAACATTTGCGGCAAATACTTGAGTTCTTAAGGCCGCCGGATGAGATGGAGAAGGCGGATTACGAGTTCGGAGAAGTGGTTCTCTATCTCGAAAGGATATTGGAGGAGAGGGAGGAGTATGGGAAAGCTTTGGAGGCTTTAGAAGAGTTCGGAGATGGGATCAAGGACCGGAGAGCTTATCAGGTCTGCAGTTCGCTAGCAGAGGAGGGGAACATTGCAAGCTGATCTAATAAATGGCGTAGGCAACACGAGCGAAGCTGCTCAATAAACTTCAGAGGTATGAGTCGGCGGAATGGGCTTGGAGTATGCTCTTGGAAGAAAATGCAGATTCGCGAGATTATATACTGGGATATCTGACTGCAAAAACGAAGACACAAAGTGATCATTTCTCCTTTTGTAAACAGACCGGTAAACTAACAGGTTGAACAGATCCTCTAGAGGGAGAGTCGAAGAAGGCAACCCTGGAATGTTTGGATGAGCTAGCAACGAAGTTCCCAAAGACCTTACTTATTAAGCGGATGGCTCTTGATCTATCTGAAGGTTCGTATCTCTACTTCTACGCTTCGAAATATCATTACCTTACATTATTCGCCAGGCGATGACTTCATTGTCCGAGTAACCTCCTATCTCCAAAACGGTCTCACAAAAGGCATTCCCTCACTATTTCCCTCCTTAAAACCTCTCCTTTCCGATCCATCGAAGCAGTCCTCCATTTTATCCTCTGTTGAGTCTCTCCGCACAACGTACGAGAAGACAGCTTATGACGAAGACCCGATGGCGTACGTGTGGACACTTCACCTCCTTGCCCATCTTTACCTCTACCATCCGACCTCGCAACCTCTGAGGGCACTCAAGCTCCTCGAGATCGCTCTAGGACACACACCCTGTCTCCCAGACCTCTACCTCGCAAAGGCGCGCGTACTCAAACACTGCAACAACCCCGCCCTTGCCGCAGAAGTGATGGTTCAAGCGCGGGAGCTGGATCACCAAGATCGGTTCTTGAACACGAAGGCAGGGAAGTACCTTCTGAGGGCGGGGAGAAGGGAAGATGCCATCGAGGTCGTCAAGGAGTTTACCAGGAAGGATGCGGATACAATTGAGGATTTGAGGGATATGCAGGCCATTTGGTGGTTGAAGGAGGAGGCTGCTTATTTCGAGAGAAAAGGAGAGTTTGATAATGCAGTTAAGGAGTGGAATCGGATAGTCAAGATCTACCAGGATATTTGGGAGGATCAACTCGACTTTCATCAGTATTGTCTCAGGAAGGGGACGCTTAATACTTATGTCGAGCAAGTCCTTTCATTTCTCACCTATGAAGCCAATGCTGACACTAAAATATGTGTAATAGCTTGGTTAGATATGAGAACGATATTTTCAAGGTAGAAGAACATTTCAATGCCATTCGAGGCCTTGTTCGCGTATGATTCCGCGCATCCTGTAGATGTCATTTTCACGAGAGATCTAGGCATCATTGAATGTATACGATGGGGCGGATGGGCACAAAACTAACGGTTTGCAATTTTGCTTCAACTTTCCGCGTAAAATCGAAGCTTTCTAGCAGGCACGAACGGAACAAATGGAACAAGCACTGAAGCTGCATCGCTACCCGACAATCTATTGGGGCTTGTTAAACGTTTACAAAAGAGTTGTTCGAAGCGCATAGAGACGTGGGAGATGACATTCGAGCTCAATCTTCGTCGGAGTAAGTCATAGTTTCCTTCTTCTCTCAATACCAGAACGCGATTCTCACGTCTCTTGTCTACAACAGAGAAATACCTACAATCGTTGCAAGCGCTTCAGGAGATGGCTGCTCTAGTATCCAACACAGAGGATGTTAACCTCGTCGAGAAGGCTAAGACAAGGTTGGGCGAAGTGCAGACAGAGGAGGCAGCTGTGAAGGATACACTTCAAAAAGGGCTGGAGCTGGTTGGTGAGAGCCTGTTGAATAGGAGAGTAGAAGGCGCATCCTTAGAATGATAGCTGATGTGCGCATGGGCACTGACCACACATGTTGTTTCGCTCCTTGTTATGTTCAATTCAATCCTCAATCTCAAGGAATTTTACACCCGACGGCGGAAAGATCAACTACTGAAAAATGGAAAAAGAAACAGAAATAGATAGAAAGTAGATGATGAAAGGTCGAAAAGACACAAGAAGGTTAAACAAAATGGACGGATCACTATGCAATCATTGACACCTCAATCCTTCAGCCTGCGAAGGCGAAGGTCGATGCACTGGTAGAAGAGCGGGTAGAAGTAGATAATATAGCACACAAAAGTGGGGAGTATCGACTCAGGGTATCTTTTGGAGGAGAATTAAGACAGGGAATTTGTGCTGCGGTATGGATACCTGTAGTGATCTTGCTTGGCTCAGAAAACATACCTGCAAGGCATTGTTAGCAAGGTGAAGGGGAAGTGAAAATGACAAGACGCACGAAGCTGGGATAACACCTCTACGGTTGGGATCGTGTGCGGACTGAACGAACCACCAAATATCATGGGAACTGTCAAGGACGACAAGGTCTTCCCCTTCTCCTACATCGATTTCATCTGGAACAGACAATCAACTTCAATATTTATGCAGGCATGAGGAAGCGCGTTCATACCATTGTTTTCAGCATGGAAGGAATATCTAGCCCTCGCAATTCTAGGCCCATCCTGGCCCTCTTCACTCTCAACTCCAACGCCGACAGCTGCACCACCGAGTGCGAGCCCAGCCGAATGTGCGGCAGGAGGGAATGTCGACTCCTGAGTGTGGTCGTTTTCGCTGCCAGCGTATGCAGCCGCTTGTGGCTTCGCATCTTTCTTCTCAGATACGACTTGGGCTGTTGCGGCGTTGATAGCAGCGAGAAGGGAAGTTGGTCGCTGATGAGCGTTGTTAATGTCCTCGTCTGCCCGAATGGGAGCGATGGGGTAGGAGGACGGCTCTTCCCGACGGTTGCAGAGGGCCACAAGAAGACCCAACAAGACAAGGAAGAAGACAATTCCGAGCGAGATCGCGATGGAGATGAGAATGACGATACCAACCGACAAAAAGTCTGCACCCGAATTAATATGTTGTTTACACTTAAACTGAATGCTTACGGCTGTCAAAGAGCTTGAATTTGGAGGCGGAAAACATAAGACCATTAACGACGCCAGCAGCTCCACCAGAGGCGACGGCGGTGAGATAAGGATAAAACACGAGACCATCGAAGAGCGCAGTCGAAACGCTAGTATCATTCATGGTTAATGCTCCAGACACCACGAGCATTCTGTCACTCTGAACTGCAGTCGACCCCTCCTCTTTGGCAACTTTGCTCTGAGTTTTGGCTGAGGCGGAGCTGAGAGGAACAAATCGAAGCTGCTCGACACCTGTCCCGGTTTGCAAGATACCTTTATTGACATCCGACCAGGCCGAACCATTCCACCTCCACAGATAAGGGTCTTCGGAGTTGAGAATTTGTCCAGCAACGAAGACGTTATTCTCATCAAAGTCATTGGCAGAGATGGCTGTCGCAGGACCAGGAAGCGTTGACCCTTGAATGTCGAGCCAAACACCGCTCTCAAAGTCGTATTTGCCGACGTAGGCCGTGGTCCCGTTGAGCTCAAACTGTCCTGCTGCTAAGAGGAACTGGTTGTTACTTCCAGCGAAGTCCACGTTGCCGACCGTGCCTTGAAGACCGGTGGCTAAAGGAGACCACTGAGCAACCTCACGATCCCAAAGGCAAACGGAGAAGCAGTTCAGTGAGCCAGCGGCTGCGAAATTTCCAGCGACAACGATCTTCTTGTCGTTGCTCGGGCTCGCAGCGATCACTTCGACGATGGCATCGGCGCCGGTGTAGCCTTTGAGAGCAGGAAGAGTTTGGGCCCAGCTGGAGTTGGCCATGTCAAAGAGAACGAGACCTTGGCGGTTGTTGATCGAATCGGTGAACTCTCCTCCGATCCAAGCCACATCATTCACGACAATAATGGAGTTGATTCGCCCAGTGATAGTCTCGCTTCCGGGCAGAGTGGTGAGGGTGTCAGAATCTTGATCATATATCCCAACGTTCACCACGCCGTCTTCAGTTGTAAATCTTCCACCCATGATAACTTGTGTTCCGTTGTTGGTATCCCAGAAAGCAGCTGCGAGAATCTCTGGTGTACTACCTGACCGTGGAAGCGGGGTTGGCAACTGAACGGAAGCAGGATCTTCCGCGGGTGCGCTAGACGCCTGTCGCTTGCCTCCGAAGAACATTCCAGCAAACTCCTTCACGAAACTCCTGACCCTCAAATCGTCCGCCTCTTCGCTTCGGGAGGACAGGCGCTGAGATGAGGTCGTCGCTTCGTCAAAAGAAATCTGAAGAGGGTCAATGGTAGGCTGATCCTCTCCATCAGCAGGAGCGGACAGAAAAGCTCCAGATGGGGCGGAAAATTGGGAGACTGCAGTGAGACGGCCAGCGACGAGGAGAGTGTCGGTATTATTAGCCGAGAGAGCAGCGACAGACGTAAGGTTGCCAACAATGAAAGGCTGGGATGTTCCAACGCCCCACACTTTCTTGTCAGGATCCCAAACTCCCAGCGCAGAGCCGGAGGTAGAAGCGACAGCGATCACGTTTTTGTTGTCGAACCTGGATCATGCTTAGCTTTACTGCTTAGTGTAGGGAAAGAGGCTCACTTCGTCACTCCAATCGCATCAGCACCAGTAAAACCTTCGCCGTTACCAATTGCTTCCCAAGCTCCACCACCCTTCGCTGAGAACTGCCACCGTCCCACACCTCCCATCTTGGTAGTAGCTCCGTCGCTCGACGCGTCGAAGTCTCCCACAGCATAAACGAACCCATCCAAAACAGTCAAGCTCCTAACCCTTCCATCCAGACCCCCTCCAGGACTGCTGACGACACCATCTTCACCTCCAATGAAGACCAAGAAGTTATCCGACTGAATGCCAAGGGTGGTGTTGCTATAATTGAAAGATCCACCAACGACAACAGCCCCATCCAAGCTCTGAACAGCGTTAATCTCTCCACGAGCCGCGATTGCGCCTCCAATACGGTCGAAACCGGTGATGCCGTTCTGAACGAGAGTTTCGGTGTTGACATTGGAAACGACGGATCCATCGTCAAATTGTCCCTCGCCAGTCAAGACCCATTCCCAAACTCCGCGTCCCAAAGTGGTAACAGAGCTTCCGTTGCTGCTCAACGCATTGACTTGGATCCTATCCGCGACATAATGGGCGGTGCTTCCTCCATCTGAAGGTCGGAGGGCGTTGTCCGCAAGACGAAGTGTGACTTCTGTGGTACCGCCAGCGATGAGGGTGCCATTGTATACGAGGACAGAGGCATCATCCTGGTTGTCTTCCTGGACCACCTGCTGTCCGACGGTCGCGCCGGACGACACTGTGGTGACGAGTACGCTGCTTCTCCTACCACACGTCTCCTCGTTTGTGCAACCAGGAACGCGAAGGAAAATCTCATAAGCGCCAGATTGAGCGATCCAAGGCTTCCAAGTGACAGAAGGAGAATCGGCAGCGCTAGCAGAGAGGGAGTAATCGGCAGCGAGGATGGTTTCGAGAGTTCCAGGGACATTGTCGACCACGACCTGCTGAGTGTACCAATCGCCATTGGTGGTAGAGCTACTGGTTCCACCAGCTACGTTTCCGAGACTGGTAGCAGGGCAAGCTCTGGACTCATCCGAGTTGTTGAGGGTCGGGTCAGCGTAAACTTCGGATCCAGGGGCGAGGAGTTGAAGGAGATGGAGACCTGCACTTGCGCCATAGTGATCGAGGAGCTCGAGTTGGAATCCGGTCATGAGATGAGGAGCGCTGAACAGGAAGTCCTCATATTGGATGGACGAGTTGTGACCAAGCGTGCATTCCGTGCAGCTTGCCAGAGCAGATGTTGTTGGATTCGAGGGATCCACGTAATGCGTCAAATTCATGACGGTGTTGTCGGGAATAGAGACCAGACGGAAGGTTTTGAGTCCGCGGCCCTGGATACATGTTCCAAGTTGAGCATTGACTGTTGCAGTACTTTGACGCATTGAGAGAGGACAAAGATGATGCTATGAAGGTAATTCACGAGATATCACCCTCTTCTCAATTTAGAGAGGAACCTTAAGTCTTCAGCTCAAACTAGCCCCCAACTCCACTAATACTCGCGCATAGCGAAATTGGCATCACAGTCCAACCATCCACCTCCTATATAAAACGCGCAATGCACAACCACCAACTGAGCGAAACAAAAACGTGTATGCTCTCTCGTTCATGATCACGCATCCCAAAGCTCCCAAGATCTCCTTCATCTATGTCTCTGAAGAACAGCTAACTTCGGCGTATTTAATACAAGCCTTGGCGCTACCTTTGCTCTTCTTCAAGGAAATGAAACCGGAACCAAGAAGATCGAAAATGAGCCAAGATCTTTTCTTATCCCTCATCTTCTAGAGTGATGTTACACAACACGATCCTTGCTCCCCTCCTCAAGGAAGGGAAAGTGGGGGAAAAAAATCAATACTGCGGCTCCTCTTGGAGACCATGGGTCAGACATAAGAATGAGTTCGGAAGAGAAGAGAGAGGAAGGTAATGAGATTCAAACGTGTTCCCCTTCCTCTCCCATCTCGTCAATAAATCAACAACCACATCACCCGTCCCATCTCCCACAAAAGGAAAAACCAAGAAAGATCGACATACCTCAATAAAAGTATTTCCCAACCGTATTCCTCCAGCTTGTACAGCCCTAAAGAGTCTGACGGTAAAGAACCCTGTGGCTCCATCGACGAGCCACCAACTGTCACCAGGTCCATCGACGTCTCCAGGACAGAAGACGTATTGTGGTCTCCCGAAACCTGATATGTATGTGGTAGGGCCGGTCGGGTCTCGATATTCGGAGGTGTTGAGGGAGATGGGGGTGTAGGAGGAGCCGAGGGAGGCGGGGATGGTGGATCCTGTTGCCGAACTAGAGGAGGACGATGAAGAGGAGGGAACGCCGGTGAAGGAGACGGAGAAAGCGCCTCCGAAGAAAATGGAACTTTTGTCAGGGGATAGGGAAATAGAGTCGACGGCGTCATTGAACCCTCCAAAACTAGGAGCAGACCAAGTATTTTCCTGGGTCGAAAACACAGAGACCCCACCGTCGAAGCTGCCTCCAGCCCAGACGGAATCCGGATCCGAACACTCTATCGTCTTCACCTCTCCACCCAGTCCTCCACCCATATCCAACCACCGTCCCTCCGTCTCGCCCATGCCCATCTTCGCCACGTTCTTCGCCTGCACGCCGTCCACGCTCTCAAAGCTGCCGCCGACATAGAGCGTGCCCTGGTCGGGTGAGACGCAGAGGACGGAGATGGACCCGCCGCTGTTGGTGCTGCCGAGGACGGAGAGGGTGCCGTCGGCGGAGCGGGAGAGGATGGAGGTGCTGTTGGCGGAGGTCGGGGGGATGGAGAGCGAGGAGCCGGAGAAGGTGAGGCCGCTGTAGGAGCCGGTGAGGAGGACGAGGCCGAGGGAGGAGTAGTCGATTTGCGGCGTCTGCGCGGCCGCTGGCGACAGCAAGAGGGCGAGTAGCCCAATCATGATGTAGTGATGTTGATGTTGATGTTGATATGTCGATATTGGTGATATTGGTGATATTTGGATATTG
This sequence comes from Atractiella rhizophila, assembly GCA_021432655.1. Lineage (NCBI taxonomy): Eukaryota > Fungi > Basidiomycota > Atractiellomycetes > Atractiellales > Hoehnelomycetaceae > Atractiella > Atractiella rhizophila. Next base: position 109,952 of record MU271206.1, on the reverse strand, counting down.
TCGATATTGAATACTGGATTACTGCGAGATAATGAGCGTGGTGACCCCTTCAGGCAGGTGAATATCTTTGAAAGAAAGATAAAAGTCAGAGTCGAGAGGAAAGGAGCGTGGTCGTTTCCTCTTCCTTTCTGCTTCGTCGCACTAGCTGCGAACCCCTGACCCTATTGCCACAGCCAAACACCTTGGCTCCCAAACTGTTGGATAGGATGGATGGATGTGATGGGAATTGGATGGAAAAGTGTTACTTGGAGTGAATTCAGAATAGCAAGATGGAAGCGAGGAGAGTAACAATGCAAATTCACGCCGACAAAGTGAGCATCCGCTTAAGCAGGTTGGGGAGCAGTAGCAACACAAACGAGAAATCTAACACCGTGAGACCTACTTAAAATGTTGCCCAATGACTGAATAATTGGTCGAAATCCGAGTTCACGACATTCACATGTGAATGTTCATAGTTTTGTGCAACGTCAGGACAGGAACAAATCTGTTCTTTCAGGTCATAGCATAGCCTAGTTACATCATCCCGAGCTACCAGTTCAGTCTTTTACGTTCTTACGTTGAGCTCCTTAATGGTGACGCACCTTGTACCGTCCATTTAGTAGGAAGGCTACTTGGAAATGCAAAAGAAATGTCGTTTCTCATACCAAGAAGCCGTCACCAAAGTGAAGTTTTGAAACAGCTCTTGGATCATTTGAGGGAAGCAAACAGACAACGATTAATTTACCCTAATCCACATCACAACACCGAGTTCAACACTCCTTCCGAGATAATGTATACCCGAGTAGGCAAGGGTAAAAAATACAGATATCCTTCAGTCTGTCCATCAAGTAGAATGGACTGGCAGCTCATAGTTAGCCCTGAGGTTGAATAAGAGGAAGGGTACATGACAAGATGTCGGAATGTTCACTTTGACGCCTTGAAATTGGCACTTTAGCCGCAGACTCCTTTCTTTCGCAACGCTCCGCATCAATTGATTTGATGGAAACGAACGTAGTCGCCTGCCCACAGGTAGTTTATAACTCCACGTTCTGTGCATTAATATTGCACGGTAGATATTTTTCATGAGGTTCCAAACATATAACCAATTCACAAGTACTCATAAATTGATTAATATCTTGGTTTGACACGATACGGACAAACTTTGTTGTAGCTAGGAACAGAAATTACTGTCACATTCAAAGGACATGTACATGGAGAAAATTTATCTCTATATTTCAGACATGTCACTGAACTGGCGCAGGTGAGAGGACATATGATAATAACGTAAAACAACAATGTTTATCCTATCCAAGGGACAAAATCCGAAATTCTGGAAGTTTAATTACACGCTTTCCCAGCATCATCCATGCATCCGTCCTTCCTGTCCCTCTGCTTGGCTCCTTGTATGGATCCTTTACAACCTCTGGCTTTCGGATCTTTTCAAGCGCTGATCCCTCCTTCGCAATTCCTTGCGCACAGACATGGTGCCGACCGTTGGTGCCGAACGATAAAAATCGCGGGGAAGAAATCAAATCACCCCGCCATTTCGAGGCTTGGCACGATTGCAAGTTTGCTTTCTCCTCTTCTCTTCTTGCGCATCATTCCTGCATTCATTCACGGCCGAAACGCGCTGTCTTAAAAGATGACCCCATCAAAAGTCGGAGCAAAGCTTCGTGTCGCGTTCCAGCCAACGAGCTTTTTGTGATTACGACCCTGGATAGGAAACCTCAGGATGGTAGGAGTTGCAACATCATCTGGAAATGCTCCGGTCAAGAAGGTGACGATGTGGGAGAGCAGAAAGTGTGTGATCATTTGTATATTACTTGCTGTGAGCTCTTGCTTCGTCACTTCATTCATATCAATTAAGAGGAATGGAATGGGATAGACTTCGACTTTCCAATATGGCCTCGATACTGGTATTATTAACGGGTACGCCAATCTGTGTTCCATCATCAGGTATTGAAATAACGTTTGCCATCATAGATTCCAAGCGATGCAAGGATTTCTGAGAGTCTTTGGCGTGGAGAGCAAGACTAAACCTGGATTCTACATTATACCTACGGATCGGCAGCAACTCATCACTTCACTGCTTCAACTTGGTCTCATCGTAGCGTCGTGTATTACCGGCCCTTTCTCACGATTCTGGGGTCGACGAGCTGGAGTTTTCGTGGCTAGCGTTCTTTCCTGTGTTGGCATCGTCATCCAGATCGTAGTAACTGACATTCGACCAATCTATGTTGGACGACTGCTCCTTGGTACGATTCTCTTTATCATGAATTTGCGAAACAGTGATGTTGACGAATGAATTCAGGCATCGGAAATGGAATGTACACCAATCTTGTAGTCCTTTACATGAGCGAAGCCTCCCCTCCTGCTCTCCGTGGAGCAATCGTCTCAACTTTCCAGCCATTTGTCAGCGTAGGAGGTGTCGTTGGGGCCGTCATCAACAATGCTCTCAAGACGCATCTTGGCAGAGAGTCTTACCAAATACAATTAGGTAACGTTGCTTATCTCGATGTCGTCCTTGTCTCATCCAAGTGGAAAGGCGTCCTCTTCATTGTCCCAGTGTGGCTCTGTTTCTATGTTTGGTCAGTTTCTGACTTTTCTGAATCCAGCCTATGTCTGATTGATTGGTTTCAGGTTCATTCCAGGTCCGTCAATTCAGAGTGAGAAATCCATGCTAACAACATACCAAAGAGTCCCCCCGTTGGCTCGCAACACAAAATCGTTCAGAGGATGCTCTGAAAGCACTTGCGCGTTTGAGGGCTAAACCTGTGGACGACATCTCAGTAGCGGAAGAACTCGCCACCATCAATCGCGCCATTGAGGCGGAAAGACGACTCGCTGCTACGAGTGATTGGCGAGAAATGTTCCGGGGCACAGATCTTGTAGACGGTTCCCGTCATGGAAGACTGAACTGACGCGTATGACAGCGCCGAACCTTGCTCACCATTGCTTGCACTACGTTCCATGCTTCCTCGGGAGTCAACTTTCTTGTCGGCTACGCTACGGTTTTCTTTGTCGTTCGTACTCTCTTTGCCTATTCTTACCCTTTGTGGCTAAAGTCCTTGTAGATTGCTGGTATATACCTCCTCGCACTTTGCAGGCACACTTCTGATCGTTTACAAAGGCACTTCGAATCCGTTCGTGGACTCAATTATCTTGAAGTGCGTCGGAACGGCTGGAGCGTTGGCTGGCATCCCCTTTGCAAAATGGTTCGGACGCAAGAGCCTGCTCTCTTCTGGATTCGCGATCTGTGGTGTCTCCATGTTTGTTTGTGGCATCTTGTCAGTGTTACTTCTTGAACTGGCACTTTTTCACTGAAACATCCCATCGTAACAGGTACACGGTCGCTCCTGATTCCCAGGCTTCAGGTCGAGGGATGGTTGCATGTAAGACTGAATTCCTTTTCTCGTTATTCAACGTAACGGTCGCTTCAACAGTCCTGTGTCTTTTCCAATTCGGATACTCTTACTCGAGTAAGTCTCGTGTAGTCGCCCTGATCGGTCTTGACGTTTGACTTTGTCCACTCTAGTTGGTCCCACTGCTGTCAGTAATCCCGTGACCTTCAGCTGCTCTTTCTGATGATGGATGCAGTGGGTCGCCGCTGGAGAGATGTCTTCCAATAGACTCAGATCATACACGTTTGGAGTGGGCATGGCTAGTACGTGTCTCCGCTGTGTAACAGTGGTTATATGCTAAAGTTTTATTCAGTCGGTTTCTTCTTTGCATGGCTCACAGTAAATATTCTGCTCTTTGATGGATGTCTCCCGAAGCTCAGGCTTTGAACAGGTCTTCACCACGCCATATTTCATCAACCCTCAGGTCAGTGCTTTATTTTTTATAATGAAGAGAGCTCATTTCTGTGAGCAGTCGTTGAATTGGGGAGCGAAGGTTACGTACATATGGGGAGGAAGCTGTATCATCTCCTTCATCTTCATAATCTTCTGGTTGCCCGAAACGAAGAATCTCACTCTCGAACAACTCGACGTTCTCTTCCAAGAGAGAGTCGGAGCTCGTCACTTCCAAAGTATGTGTCCTCATATTTCTTTTCTCTCCTTTGCAACGATGCTGAGGACTTTTGCTCAGGTTACAAGTTTGATTCGCAAGGCGCTCACACCATCGATTCGGTTCAACAGGATGATCGATTGGAAAAAGCTCCAGGCTCGCCGATTAGCAGCATTAGTGATTTGAGTGAGAAGGATGGGGATGTCGAAAATTTGGATGACAAAGGCAGGATGACATGACCTGTGTATCGTTGCTTATTTGTACTTCTATCCATGCATGGTATTTGTCTAAATCTCAGCGTGGAAACCTCAACAGCTGCCTCACAGGTCGGATCTTCCCGTCATCAACATAGTGTTTCCCTCCGCTACCTGCAACTGTACAGAGATCGTCCCTTTGATAAATGTCTCTGTGAAAGTATAGTCTATAGAGCATTCTACGTCAACGAATCATGCGGTCTACAGACGAAGCAAGGGAGAAGGAAGGAATGCAAGATAGAGCAGTTCCTCTCCAAGCTCTCTCGAAAAACAGTTGAAAAAATGTGATTCTCTTTACATATTTATAGGTGATACAGCTAATTAAGCTGTCTACTGAGGAGATGTGGCGCGGGGGACAAGGTGAAGGAAGCTGCAATCGATGGAAAAAAGGATTCAGTCCAATTTATATACCGAGATGTCATAATAACAGTGCTTGCCTAGACTCAGACCTTAACTCAGGATTTCAAGAAGTTATCGTTTCACTAGAACATGACATGGGCAGAGTTATTAATGTGATTGATGATGGTGATATTGAAAGTGACAAGCGAGCAAACAAATCCAGGTTTACGCGTGGGCATAAACCTTAACGATGCACGCTAACCTTGTTGCACATCCGCCGCATTATAAAAACAAGGACCTCGCATCTTTCCCCATCGCATCCTCCATCATTCGCCTCGCATCCCTTTCCAGGATCCCAAAATCCAGTCTGCCGGTATTCTGAGCAGGGATCACCATCACACTCAAACAAGAAGCACAAAGGGTACGGAAATCTCCCTTTGAAAGGCCCTGAAATGTGACCAGGACTGATTGGGCGATGGGTGGCAGACGCAGATCGAACGCCCTTTGTTCTTTCGCCATTTGCTCTCACAACAAACGCGCATTCTAAGTACCGTTTGCCCTGCGGAAGGAGGAAGCAAGTCGCCTTGCACCTTGGAAGATCGGAGCGCGCTCCTTGTCCCTTCCTGCCACTGGCACACGGCGAATAAATAATCACAACCGTGCTCCCATCTTCGCAATCTTCCAACATCCTTCCAATCGCGACGACTGAACTTCTATCGTATTCGATCGTATTTACAGAATCAATTTGCACTCACGAAGGGTAAACAAAAATGACTTCGCTATCGCTCCCCATCTCTGCCCCCTCACAGCACCAACAGAACAACATGTCCAGCCCAATCCATCCTCTCCTCTCAGGACCAGGTGCCGGTCTCTCTCTTTCCCTACCGTCTCACCCATCTACCACTCTCGCTCTTCCAACGTCCCCCCTCTCTCTACCGACCACCTCTCTCGCGCTTCCACTTCCACCACATCAACAACCGACGCAACAACAATCTCCCTCTCCCATCGCACAAAACGTTCGCGAAACCTCTGTCGCCACCACCCATTCTCTGGCCGACCTCGCAGACGCATGTCTCTCCGTCGAACCCTTACCTCTCGCTGCCCCTGAAGGAGGTTCAGGGACGGGAGGGTATATGGGGGCAGGAGGTCTTGCGCCAGGTTTCCATTTGGCTCCAGATGGAAGCGCGAGGAGGGATCCAGGACAAGAGGTGGTTATGCATGCTCTTTTCCGTGCGTTCTCTTCATCCCGCCTTTTATGACTTCTCAGAGTGTAGACTTGTGCTAACGTGCTCTCAATAGCTGCTTTCTACCGTGCATTCTACACCCCAATGATCAAGCTGCTAAGCTCGCCTTCCCTGCCTCTCCATGCGCCGGCGCAACGACGTGTCATTGTGTGCCCATGCCCGCCCATGCACACCTCAACCATTCCGCCAACGGTAGTTCTACACCTGCATCTCCTTCTGCAGCCATGGTGCCAGGGCAGGACTTGGTACCCTGCGAACAAATTTGTCACAAAGACCCTTCGCCGAGGAATAGCTTGTATACGCCGAGGATCACTAAAGGAAGAGGCAGGGAGAAGATGGGCCTATGTCCAATTTGTTTCGTACGTAGCCCTCTCGACTCTTCATCTTTCTCCTCCGCTGATCTGGTGCGTACGTTCGTATGGTAGGAACCACCGGAGAGGGGAGGAGAATCAAAGGTTGTTTGGCACGGCCTTCCTACGTCCAAGTATCGAGCACATATGATTGAGAAGCATGGGATAAGCACGATTGACGGTGGGGGTTACAGTTGCCCGGTGACCGTACGCCACCCTCCCTCCGTCCCTCTTTCTCGTGTAACTAATGTGGTGAGTAGATTAGGGAGGTGGAGAGCATACCAGTGAGAAGCAGGAAGAAGGAGAGGGGAACGAAATATATGGCTATGTGCCATCAGGTCGGTTCTCGATGATGTATCTGGTGTTGTCCATCACTGAGGCGGACCCTGTGCGAACAGTGCAAGAAAGAGATCGAGCTCGTTGATACCTGCACGCTGAAACGACAGCGTCCATCAATCAACCAAGAAGGGCAAGGGCAGATGGCGAACCTCTCCCCTCACGCACCAGAGAACTTCCTGCCCAAGGCATACAAGACCTGGTACCGAGTCCGTCCCATTCCCCATCACTAGTCTCGATACTGACGCGCCTGTATTTGATAGCATGCGACGGAATGTCACGTCCTCCGCCTATCTGACATTCACGGCGCCCGAACCGTCCTCGCCCAACATGCGGTCTCGCGTCTGGCAGGCGAGACACCTAACACCTTCATAGTCGACGCCGTACATGCCGTTAACGCCTTCAACGAGGACGGCACGCCGGTGGACAAGTTTGTGCGGATGACGAATAGGGACACGCTCAAGGTGAAAGGCGTCAAGTGGGGACGGACGCTGAAGCGGGAGGCGGAGCGCGATGCCGTTGAAAACGGAGTCGGGGTCGCATTAGGAGGAGGTGGTGGTGGTGTAGGAGAGCTGATGGGAGTGAGGGATGGGAGCGAGGAGCGAGGAGCGAAAAGGAGACGAATCGACGTTGACGGATTGGAAGGCGGCAGAGGGAGCTTGAGAGGCACACCGACGCCGATGACCCCGGAGAGGTTAGCCATGGACATCGCTTTGGGAAGTAGACCACCCAGCGTGGCCCTCGGTACACCGCCTGAGGGCTTTGGAGAGAAGGTCGAGGATGGAAGCTTTGAAGGCAGTCCAGGGTTGGGAGCGGACGTTGTCCAGATGGCGTTGGTGATTGCGAATCCGGACCATCAGCAATAGACTATCGTTATCTATCGTTGCTTATCCGAATCTCGAAGAGGAGGAAGCGGTGGAGAGTGTGTAAGTCAAATTTCTCTTGTGGATTGTTGGATTTGGAATCAGTATCAATGTTTGTTATAAGGAATATCCGGTTTCTTTACCCTTATTCAATATGTCAACCATGTTTCATCTTCCATTCGTCTTCATCAATACCTTCAATTCTTCAACTACATAGTTACCTTCAAACGCTCGGAAATCAGTTCTCATTTCGTATCGATATCAAATATGTGATAAATAACCCTGACCTTTACATGTTCCCATTCATCCTTCTCCCTTCCTTCCTCCTCAAATTTGTGGTTTCTTTATTGGGTGACTTGGAGGGTAGTTGTTTTTGGGCTCCACGTCCATCGATGTGTATCATTCAACATGAAGTTGGCCGTATGGTATTGCTTAGAAAGGAGTCTCTATGATGTACCTGTGCTCCTACCCTAACTGATGTGGCCCATGAAGTAGCAACACGCAGTGCCAGAATTTGCCTGAAGCGCTTAAGCCTGGCATGGAGCCTGAGGCCTGAGGCCTTGAGGACTGAGCGGGAAGCGTTGCCTGCAGCCTTTGAGAATGACGACGGAACTACCTAATCCGGCGTTCGGAATTTGCACAGATCAGCCACAGATCATCGATCAACTTGAACAACGACACGAAACTACAGACGACGAAGACAGTAGTGCAACACAGAGAATAAGGATAAGGGGAAACCTTGGATCAAAGTCATCTCGCTACGGTGTGTATCCTGACTACCTTATTTCGTTCGATTTGCGATTTAAGATGCTCCTCAATCTCGAAGTTGAAAGACGGGATCACAGGTTGTTACATTAATTGACCGAGTACTATGGGTGTTTCGCTATCGTTGTTTGCGCATCTATGACAGTATAATGAGATGATCAGATAGAATTGTGCCTCCTTCAACGGATGGTAGTGGTTCCGCCACTGCTCGGCCTCTGACAAAGCCCAAGCATTTTGATACTTGGTACACCTTGATCTGTCTCGATTAAACTTTTTGCTTCAATTGTGCAGCAAAGAGATATGGGACCATCTGGTGCTGTTGGATGAAGACTGACCGCTTAAAGGTTGCTAGTGGGGAGTGCGAGCTGTCCCTTGTCACGTGAAATGAGGGCAAGGTTTCTCGTCGCTCTCACCCGTTCTCTATTGCTATAGAACCAGCTATAGAACATCATCCCTTTCGTTTGCATACTAATGAACGAATTCACGACATTCTATTCTTTTTTTTTTTGCTTCACGGTGCATATGCCAAAAGAATGAACGTGCCTAAATCGGATCCATGATCATAGTCACTGACATCAACCTTTGCAGGTAAATCCCGATTAATACACAATGCCAACATTTGCAGAACTACGAGCGGCGGCTCAGAATGCTGCCTCTTCCGGAGCGCAGAAAGCAAACGCGTGGAAAGATCGTCACACCTCCCCTCACTCAGGCGACACATCCTATGGTAGACCTACATCTGTCCACTCTCCCGATGCGCCACCTATTGGAAAGAAGCCAGCGCCTCCACCTCCGACACGGAAGGCTGCCATTCCTCCTCCTGCCCCGACGAACACAGTCCAATCAACTGAAGAACCGCCTCCGCCACCACCTGCACCGAGAGCAGCATTCCGACCAACCACTCCACTTGCTTCCACTTCTTCCTACCAGCCGCAGGCAGGGCAGGGAAAGATCGATTTTCGGAATCTGTCTGTGGAAGAGAAGCAAGGATTATTTTCGCTCCTCGATGAGGTGAGACGATTCTTTCAAGTCCTCCTGAAATTTTCTCAAAAATGTCACAGTTCTTCAACTCGCGTGGTTACACCCTCGTTCGATCCGACTCTGCGCCAGCACAATCGCGAACTGCCGTCCCTTCACAACTTATCCCATCAAATTCTAATGGACCGAAGAGCTCACTGACATCCAAGATCCCTGCAGGATTGACAGAGAAGGCGTCGGGTATCGCTTCGTCACTGCAGAGTAGGTGGGGAAAGAAAGAAGAAGCATCAGCAGAACGCGAGGTTGCTCACGACGACGCTGTGCGTGGTTCATATCATCTCGACTTCTACGCTGTGATGCTGAATATAACGTTCAACAGCCACCTCCTGTGCTCTGGGCACGACCGTCGCAGTCCTCCACTCCGGCACCGTCCACCCCGCAGACAGTGGATCTCCCCCCTGAAGATCCACATACTTGTTCAGCTCGTACAGTCTCCGAGTACTTCTCCTCAGCTTGGTCCCCGTCAGAAACCTGGTATCAATCCGACAACCCACTCCCTCCGATTCTTGTTAATCGGCAAGACATGATGTGGACGGCTTCGTGGTCCCATAGAGGAACGAACAAGGAAGTTCTTGGGGCAGCTATCTTTGAAGATTGCTCGAGAATCACGTATCGCGTCGCTTTCGATACACGCACTGGAGTCATTGCTTCAAAGGAAGGCCTTTATCGCCCCATACCTGAACCGTGGGACGGCGAATTGTTGGCTGGATGGGCAGAGAGTTTTGGAGAGATAATCGCCCAGTTTGCGGAGCGTGCTGAGGCTGAAGGACGCCCTGTGGGCAGAGGCGAATGTTGGGATATGGCTAATGAAGCCATCCGAGACATTCAGAAGTCGTATCCGGACATGCCTGAGCCTGCCTATTCCACAGGACGTTGTCATGGTCATCGGATTTACTACGGCCGTGTTGGGGGAGAAGGTACGGTTGGACGATGGCGCGGCGGAGATGGTGTTGTGAGACGTGGTGACATCGTCGAGTGGCGAAGAGTGACCATTAAGGATGGATTCACCACGTTCTCATTAGGAAATCCTGACGTACGCATTCATCTGCTTCTCTTTTCCGTTCTTCTGACAGCTGAAAATTAAAATTCTGGAAGCATACCGCGATTGTTGTTTCCACTTCTTCGCCCACCTTGTCATCGGGATCTCCTCCAAACGATGGTGACACGCTTCTGCCGACTTCCTTTGGTTCGCTGGAAGTGATAGAACAGAGCCTTGGAAAGGCTCCTAAACGCCAAACTTACAACTTATCTGGAATGCAACAGGGCGAAGTATGGATCTATCGTAGTGTTGGAATGGTCGACTATTTGGGAGGAGAGTTCAGAGCAGAATGGCCACCAATTGGAGGCGAAGAGTTTCAAGGCTAGCTTCAATTCACAGCTGATGGTTACAAGCTGTTTGGTATCTCTCCTCCGGCAAAGTTCCCTTTGTCTTTGCAGGAACACCAGATGGCAATCTTTTTTGTCCTCGTGTAAAGATGCTTTCTCATGTCGGACTGATATGTATCCCTCCACAGCGATATACTTCTCAAAGGCGCTCATCGTCTCGGCTCATCTTGCGCTGTTTTGTCACAACCAAATTAGCTTTAGAATATTTGAATTGTGAATGTATGAACGTACATGAACGGGAGCAAACCGAACAATGCGTGTTAATGCGCGTTAATTTTACGACGGCATGGCAATGAAGAGAAGAAAGAGGGAACCTGTATTTATTTGGTACGCACTGATCTTATATTGGGGACAAGAGATTCAAGGTGCGTATATTTCTTTGGGGGGGATTCTACTTAGGATGATGGTTGAGAGTTGACTGTTGAGCATTTAGTGCTGAGTACTGCCTTAAGGAGTTGGATGCTCTGAATATACTCTCGGCGTGAAAGGAACAGCCGGTTCTGCTTCATCCGTCATTAATTTTAGATGTCCTGTTTTTGGACAACCAGGAGTTGGAGATCAGTAGATTCACCCTTGATTGATGGACTTGCAAGGCAGTTGGATGCTACGTGATATCAATATCGTTCCATTCTACACTTCAAAACCAAACCGTCTCGTCATTATCACCTAGTCTCCCTTCAGCACTCATCTTATCTAAACAATCCTTTGCGCGCTTCAGAACGGCTCGAGGATAATCCGGAGAATCAGGCTTGACATCTTCTGCTGTTAGATCCTCTATCCTCTTTACCCGCAACGAAGGAACTTGTTTTCCTCCATCTATGTGGCATGCATCTCTGAGTCTTTTCACCTCCTCATCTGGGTATATGGCTCCTAACAGTACTGCTTGCGGTTCGACGGAGTGATTCGCCGTCCCAAGCTCGTTGTTTAACGTTATGAGATGTGCATCTCCTCGAAGAATTTGGTGGATGGCAGCTACACCTTCGTCGATGGACAAGATGACATGGAGCACTGTTTTTTCAACATCATCCACTGTCTGTATATTGAGAAGCGAATTTATGTACCTTCGTATTCCGGTTTCAAACCTGCTACCACTTTGGCAGCAATGGCAGCTGTTTTTCCAATGAGAATGAGAGGAACTGGACCTGGAGACATTGTTGAAGTGCCAGTTATCGACTTTAGTATTCTATTTGCGTGGATTCTCACTGGTATGAGCTTATGAAGCCACCAGTGATTCAATTGCTTATTCAGTTTACTACGTACTTAGAAGACATGGCTTGCTCAGCTTACCAAAATGACATATCAAATGGCCCGACGAGATGAAAGAACGGTACGTTACGTGCAATTCTGTGCATCGTTGTTGCGCCATTGGAGAGTCGTGTCGGATAGACGGCATCTTAGACAGTTGGACACCCTCGTGTTTCAAGAGCATGACTGATGCTATCTGTTAACTTCCCGAGGTGTAATTCGAAGTTCGTGCAACTGTGTCCTGAAAAAGAAAAGTCGCGACTGGCTCCCGATCTCTAAGTATGGAGCTGAAGGAAAGCCATGGTGAATTAAGTCTAGAAACCATGCAGACTGAGCAGGAAAACGAAACGTTCTTTCCTCTCGTCAACTCCATTTCATTCATACAAAGGCCATGTTGTAACACAAAAAGTTTGCTGTTTCAAGTCCTCGAATATAAATCAAAACCAAACAGTCTCATCATTGCTTCCCAACTTCGCCTCCGCGTTCAACTTGTTCAAACAATCCTTCGCTCGTCCCAGAACAGCTTGAGCATATGCCGGCCCTGGCTCAATCTTTTCAGTGGTCACATCTTCTATTTTCTTCGCTCTCAACCAAGGCACTCTCTTGATCCCCTCTCCTTTACAAGCGTCCCTCAATTTTTCCACGTCTTCGTCCTCATACCCGGCTCCAAACATGATTGCTTGTGGTTCAACGGAGTAGTTGTGTGTACCGAGCTCGTTGCTGGAGGAGACCAGATGTCCTTGGCCTCGGAGGATTTGAGGGAGGGCAACACAACCTTCTTCTGTGGATGTGATGAACTCGATCACTTGTGCGAGCGACTAGTCAGGTCCTCAGTGAAGAAAACAAGAGAGCTACTCGCCTTCGTACTCTGGTTTCAAGCCAGCTATGACTTTGGAGCCAATGACAGCTGCTCTGCCACAAAGAACGATTGGAATTGGACCGTGTGTCATTTTGACGCTGGCTTCTCTGTTTGTGCGTTTGAAAAAGACGGGCTCAGCAAACAACTGGAAGGAGGCGAGCCATTCTCTGCTCTTTTATGTCAGAAGACAGTCTGGGGTTCGGCTTGAACTGGCAGCTTTCATAACGGCATTGTGTTATTTTGGGCTCATCTGTGAAATAACACTGCCAGCCGTTTGTAGGTTGAATGAACTACAATACGCCATCACGATCATTTTACATTCATCGGAAAATATGGGAGTTCGACTTTGCCTGCTCTCGTAAGCAGGCGAATGGGAAAGTTGGAGCATAAATTCCCCACACTCTAGGATGGAGCGGTGTGTGCCCTCCATCCTGTTGTTGTTGTTCCAATCTCCTCCTCTCCGCAAGGGACGCTCATGCCTCCATACAGGCATTCACGGGTGTTCGTTGGGCACGGCATCGTTCAAGGAGAGCAAAGAGAAGAGTTGCTTGTGCGTTGCAAACGTTCAAGAGGAGTTTTTTTTGGCTGCTGTTCGTTTGATGAGAAACGCCTTTTCGGCACGATTCAAAAATACCAGCTGCGGATGTCCATGGGGGCGTTATACGCTAGAAGATATTGCGACATTAACAATTCACTCCTCAGCAATCGTCACCCCTCACTTGATCTTGTTGCAGATTTTGCGCCCGGGGGCTCTGCAGCAAGGGCTCCCATGAAGCAGGTCGAGTGATGTAAACACTGTTCCTCGCAAACTCAAACAGCAGAGTCTTGAGATAAAAAATCCAATGAATCAATTCCTCTTCGTCCGCATGAACATTCCACGCTACATAAAAGCCGGTTGCTCCCCTTGGGTATACCATCAAAACCAAACGATTTCATCAGCGCTCCGTAACTTCCCATTCGCATTCAACTGGTGCAAACATGCCTTCGCTCGTTCCACAAAGGCTTGAATATATGCAGGTGTGCCAGGTTCAAGCTTTTCATTCACGTTTTCTGGCCTCCGCGCTCTCAACCAAAGCACTCTCCTAATATCTTCTCCTTTGCAAGCATCCATCATCTTTTGCACATCTGCTTCCTCAAACCCTGCTCCAAGCATGATCCCTTGTGGTTCGACAGAGTAGTTGTGCGTGCCGAGCCCATTGCTGGTGGAGACTAAATGTCCTTGGCCCTGGAGTATTTTGGGGAGGACAACACAACCTTCTTCGGCGGATGTGACAAATTCGATCACTTGTAGTGGTTCGTCAGATTGTTGTGAAGGAAAGAAAGACCAACTCACCTTCGTACTCTGGTTTCAAGCCAGCAATGACTTGAGAGCCAATCGCCACTTTTTTGCCGCACAGGATGATTGAAAGGAAGCGCTGGGACATTTTGATTGTTGCTAAATGGGTCCAAAGCTTTGCACGTCTGAGAAGGAAGGAGGCTTCAGAAATAAACGAACAATTCCACGCTCTTGAATATAAATCAAAACCAAACAGTCTCATCATTGCTTCCCAACTTCGCCTCCGCGTTCAACTTGTTCAAACAATCCTTCGCTCGTCCCAGAACAGCTTGAGCATATGCCGGCCCTGGCTCAATCTTTTCAGTGGTCACATCTTCTATTTTCTTCGCTCTCAACCAAGGCACTCTCTTGATCCCCTCTCCTTTACAAGCGTCCCTCAATTTTTCCACGTCTTCGTCCTCATACCCGGCTCCAAACATGATTGCTTGTGGTTCAACGGAGTAGTTGTGTGTACCGAGCTCGTTGCTGGAGGAGACCAGATGTCCTTGGCCTCGGAGGATTTGAGGGAGGGCAACACAACCTTCTTCTGTGGATGTGATGAACTCGATCACTTGTGCGAGCGACTAGTCAGGTCCTCAGTGAAGAAAACAAGAGAGCTACTCGCCTTCGTACTCTGGTTTCAAGCCAGCTATGACTTTGGAGCCAATGACAGCTGCTCTGCCACAAAGAACGATTGGAATTGGACCGTGTGTCATTTTGACGCTGGCTTCTCTGTTTGTGCGTTTGAAAAAGACGGGCTCAGCAAACAACTGGAAGGAGGCGAGCCATTCTCTGCTCTTTTATGTCAGAATACAATCTGGGGTTCGGCTTGAACTGGCAGCTTTCATAATGGCATTGTGTTATTTTGGGCTCATCTGTGAAATAACACTGCCAGCCGTTTGTAGGTTGAATGAACTACAATACGCCATCACGATCATTTTACATTCATCGGGAAATATGGGAGTTCGAGTTTGCCTGCTCTCGTAAGCAGGGGAATGGGAAAGTTGGAGCATAAATTCCCCACACTCTAGGATGGAGCGGTGTGTGCCCTCCATCCTGTTGTTGTTGTTCCAATCTCCTCCTCTCCGCAAGGGACGCTCATGCCTCCATACAGGCATTCACGGGTGTTCGTTGGGCACGGCATCGTTCAAGGAGAGCAAAGAGAAGAGTTGCTTGTGCGTTGCAAACGTTCAAGAGGAGTTTTTTTGGCTGCTGTTCGTTTGATGAGAAACGCCTTTTCGGCACGATTCAAAAAATACCAGCTGCGGATGTCCATGGGGGCGTTATACGCTAGAAGATATTGCGACATTAACAATTCACTCCTCAGCAATCGTCACCCCTCACTTGGTCTTGTTGCAGGTTTTGCGCCCGGGGGCTCTGCAGCAAGGGCTCCCATGAAGCAGGTCGAGTGATGTAAACACTGTTCCTCGCAGACTCAAACAGCAGAGTCTTGAGATAAAAAATCCAATGAATCAATTCCTCTTCGTCCGCGTGAACATTCCACGCTACATAAAAGCCGGTTGCTCCCTTTGGGTATACCATCAAAACCAAACGATTTCATCAGCGCTCCGTAACTTCCCATTCGCATTCAACTGGTGCAAACATGCCTTCGCTCGTTCCACAAAGGCTTGAATATATGCAGGTGTGCCAGGTTCAAGCTTTTCATTCACGTTTTCTGGCCTCCGCGCTCTCAACCAAAGCACTCTCCTAATATCTTCTCCTTTGCAAGCATCCATCATCTTTTGCACATCTGCTTCCTCAAACCCTGCTCCAAGCATGATCCCTTGTGGTTCGACAGAGTAGTTGTGCGTGCCGAGCCCATTGCTGGTGGAGACTAAATGTCCTTGGCCCTGGAGTATTTTGGGGAGGACAACACAACCTTCTTCGGCGGATGTGACAAATTCGATCACTTGTAGTGGTTCGTCAGATTGTTGTGAAGGAAAGAAAGACCAACTCACCTTCGTACTCTGGTTTCAAGCCAGCAATGACTTGAGAGCCAATCGCCACTTTTTTGCCGCACAGGATGATTGAAAGGAAGCGCTGGGACATTTTGATTGTTGCTAAATGGGTCCAAAGCTTTGCACGTCTGAGAAGGAAGGAGGCTTCAGAAATAAACGAACAATTCCACGCTCTTTATATCACAAGGCAGCCCCAGCTCGGCACACAACGGATAGCCAACCATGTTTGGAGTCCCCTCGCCGTTGAAGAAACAAATATTGGAGCAACTGTCGTTGTTCAGAGCTACCATGACCCACTGAGCGGTCCCCGAGCCTATCCCTCTCCAGGCCGCTCCAGGCCGCTCATGCCTTGGACATTCGTGAATGAACGGCAGAATGGTTTGGTGTTTTAGTTAGCGGTGCATGATTGTACTAGGATACGATTCTCCCTTGTAATATTAAGAGTTCCCATTGTTTGCCTTCATGCTGTCAGGGAAAGGGAAGCGAAGAATTTTTCGAGATTGTATTCACCCCACCATATTTCCGGCTGACATCCAGCGAACTTCCAAACACCGTTCACTTTTTTGTACCAGTGAATGTTCTCTCCATGCGCATGACCTGTCGCCAACATGTGAGGCAAAAAAGCGTTGCAGCAATCAATCATGGACTGACCTTTGATGTCCAGCTCTTTCCTCGAGCTGTCCTTGTACTTCTGCTGAGCTACTCGAATCTGATGATACCCTGTTATGGAATCATCTGAAGTCTTCTCCCACCGGCTGGACCCAAACAAGTGTTGGGTGGCAAGTCTCTGATCTCCAAACAGTTTGGCCGTCATCGCCACGTACTCCTCGGCTGGGAGAGCATCCCAATGCTTATCTAGGAATTTGTACACGATCTGTTTCGACGTTAGAACTTGTTATCGCATGAATCATGCAGCACACTCGAATACTGGGAGCGATACAACTTCTCAATCGGTTCCAGTCCTTGTGTTTAGGTAAGCAATGGGCGTGCGGTGCCAGCATGCCAGCAGGGACGCTTACCTTTGTGTCAAAGCTCATTGCCCACTCAGTCATGGCCCCGGTACACGCAATAAACTCTGTATAACGGTCAGTCCATGAACTACGAGGTCATAACAAACCTTCGAAGGTGATGGTGTCGGAAGTGTTCAAAGCCATTGTGATAGTAGCTTTTGCTCCTTGATACCGCAATGTTTAGTGAGCTAACTAAACGGTATACGTCCCTGTCTGGGTCGACATTCTGAGTACCCTTTATACAACTCCTGACAGAAGCATTTGATCGTGACCGCCATCCGCTCCGCTCGGACAGGAGGTATTGTGCACGTAAGCGTGCACCATCCGAATGTATAAGGACACTGTCGCCGTGTTAAACGTACAACAGGGATTAGGGGCGTTGGAACCTCCTTTCTCTACGTTTCAAGTGTTGCAAAGATTGGCGAGTGAAAAGTTCTCCCAGTTGATAAGTAATGCATTCCTTTCAGGCATTGAAGGAACTATTCAAACATATTGGCACCGTCCTGCATTGGCGCGCCATCGACTTCTTCTTCCATTAAAGCTCCGTCAACGTCTTCTTCCATTGGGGCTCCGTCTACATCATCCTCCATTGGGGCTCCATCTATGTCGTCATCCATTGGGGCTCCGTCTACATCTTCATCCATCGCCGCTCCGTCAAGGTTTTGGTTCACAAGCGCGCCATCAACTTCTCCTTCGACTGGCATGGGTGCACCGTCCATGTCCTCTTCCATTACTGTTCCATCGAGACGTCCAATAATAGGATTGTTTTTCACGGCGGTGACTGAGGGTACGGCTGAAATGTGGGCGGCGGCTCCTCTGGAATGATCTCTCGTTGGCTCATGCGATAAATCAGGTCCCTCCACAATTTGAATGATCTCTCCATTCCCTTTGGTTAAAAGTCGGGCCTCCCATTCCTCAATCCTTCCTGGGGTGAAGGCAAGCCACTTGTCCCATTCGCCGACGCAACCCATGATGCGCATCCTGAACGCTTCTGCTTTGAGACGGGACGGGAACGAGCGGTAAATTAGGTTCAGGTGGTCGAATACAACTTGGAGGCGAGATTCAAAAGCACTTCTGAATCGCCAGACGTTTTGGATCGACGCGGAGGAATTGTGCAAAATGTCAGAGATGACGTGAAGCCGTGCAATCTTTCGAGGAATTGGTGTCGATGGAATTGTAAGTGATTTGATGAGAATATCCACAACCTGACAAGATGAATCAATTTTTCCCGTGCATCATAGACTGATATGACATACTTCGTCACACGCGTCAGCATGTCTGATAGCAAAAGCCATACACCTCGCAACCTTCTCTCGCGTATTCGTGATCCCTCTAAGCATACTTTCAAACCTTTGCCTCCCCAGCTTCCCCAACTTTCCCCGCCTCCTATCTTTCATTCGCTCATCTTCACTTTCTTCTGCACTGTCAGTGCTGTATGTACTGTTGGCGCCGTCATCATCAAACCACATATCTGGCGTCGCACACCTCCATCGGTCATCCAAAAGCATTCGCAGGTAGATGTAACCTTTGCTAGACTTGTCCCGTAGGAAGGCATATGAGGGATTATCTCTTTCACGCTCCTTGATCGCATCTTCAGACCGCGATCCTTGTTCCTTCACCTTTCTTGCGACGATACGGACAATGTCTTCCTCAGCTGGATCCAATTTCGGCCATAGACGTCTATCTCTCGAACGAGAACGAGAACGAGAGCGCGAACGTGAACGGGAGCGGGAGGGAGCGTAGGAGCGAGAACGAGGAGAGTACGATGGCGATCTACCGCGAGAGTGGGAGCGAGAACGAGAGTATGATCGAGAGCGAGATGAGTAGCGGGCTCTCTTGGAAGAATGTTGCGCGCGTCCTCGGGAGCGCGATCGTGAACGTGAGCGAGTTGGCGAATAAGATCGAGAGCGATCACGGTCACGATCGCGAGAACGACTTCTAGAGTCGTAGGAGCTTTTACGTTTCCGGCTCGTCCTCTGAATGCAGACTGTCAGGTCTCCATATCTTAAGCATGCGATGGATGAACGAACGTTTCTATCCTTGCTTCGACCCCTTTCCTCTCTCTCTTCTTTTCTGCTCTCTGCAAGACGGTCTCAGTACCTACTTCTACAAGGAAACAAAAATACACACCGATTATACACTTTGGCGGCAGATTGACCGCCTTTCCCCATCCACACCTCAACTTATTCCCCATCAAATCCGCTCCATCCGCTTTCCTGAGCGCTAGATCCGCATCCGTTCTCTTCATGAAAGCTACGAATCCTCCCAAATTCCGCGAAGGTCCCTATCGCTTATTCAACAAAACTCTTCTTGATGACGTGGTGGGTGGGTAAACAAACACACCGGTTCGCGTGGCCACATGATTTTCAGTGACCCAATTGCACCGTACTGACAGAAGAAGAAACCAAGAGCTTGTTCCGTTATGGTGGTGGGTAAGTTCCCAACATGAATATTTGTCGTCGATGGATCTCCCATATCGTGGCTTCCCATTGTGGTCGGGCGCTCGTAGCCTTGAAACAACTTAACAGCAAAGAGAGGGTGAAGGGGAAACGTACTAGCTGGTGCCGTTCTTTTGGTATAACGATCCCTGTCCGCTGAATCTCTGCGTGCGCGTAAACAATCGCTCAGAATGCGTGATAATGAAGGGGAATGAATGACGCACCTCTTCAATTCAGCTAGAAAAGAACTCATGGTGCTTGCCTTCTTCCCAGCAACGGCGGCTGCAGCTTCACGTTCCCTTTCCCTTTCCCTCTCTTTTTTTCTCTCTCTATCTCGTTCGCGTTCCAGTTCCCTCTCCCTCTCCCTCGAAGGTCCAGTTGGTGGCCCTCTTCTCACTGGCTTTGCAATCTTGTGCACCCACACAATCAAGCTCACCATCCACTCAAACAAAGATAAAAATGGTGACTTACCTCCTCTTCTTCCTCACCAAACATCCCTCCCATCCCAGCACCAACATTTCTTGTCCCCTCATATCTCTCTCCACCAGCCCTCACAAATCCCCTTCCTTTAACCTTACCACTCGCCGCCATCGGTCCTTCCTCACCATCTCCCTCAAACGCTTCCAGAAAGTCCTTATATGCTTCCGCAGCCGCTTCCTCCTCCTCCCTCCGCTTCTTTTCAGCCGCTTCCTTCTCCCTCTCGTGTTTCGACTTCTTGGAACTGCCGGAGGTGAAGAAGGACATTTTGGCGGTGGAGAGCGCACCCGCTGCGGGGAGGGAGCTCGAGTAGCTCGAGAGTTTGAGCTTGCTTGGGTCCATGACGCCTGGAAATGTGAGAGTCAATAGGTGTAATGGGTGCGTGAAAGAGACACGGAGAAAGACTGGAGTAGATCATAACTCGGACTGCATAAACATTGCCACAAGGCACGTCTGGGACGACGGCACCTGCTTTTCACCGTAGCAGTGTGAACGCGGATAGCAGCTATTCATGGACATGGGTACATTGCATCATTGTAGGCCAGTAAAGGTCTACGTGGGAACTTCTAGAGAGTCCCGTTCGACTCCCTCCCATCTGCGGCAGTTGTTCTCCGGATTACGCTACAGTCACGCAACAACACCCGAGCAATGCACTGAGCAACTCACCTCTTAGAGAAGGCCTACTTAGTAGCTATTTAACGATATTTCTGTTAACATGCACTTGCTGTCCAAGAAGATCTCCCACCAACAGCGGAGCAACGGCTGACGTACACTCACGTAGTTCTTCTGAATGCACTTGCCTAGAAATGGAATGTAATGTTCTAGGCTGGGAACAGCATAGAATGTTGTAATTTATGGATTGTATCATCCATTAAGGCTTCGTGATTGCTGGAATAGCCTGTCACTCGCTGACAAGCAAAACTATGTTTGCTTCGAAGCAGCTATCCAATCATTCCCCTACATTCAAGTTCTATAGTAATGCCGTCTGAGTTTCTCCTTTCATCTCCTTGCGTCTTCTTCCGTGCCACTTCCGCTTCTCTATGGCGAAGCAATGTTTTATGACCACTGCTTGTTTGGACTTTTGAATGCTTAGTTCTAGAGGCAACCTATGCCAGGAGTGCTTAGAAGGCACAGACTGCTCTGAAACACAATTCTCTCGATATATGCCTTGCTAACTGAGCTGCTTTCACATTTGCCCAGGCCAACACCAAATAAGTTACATGACGCTGAAAGAAAGAACAACACAAAAAAACTTCCGAAAAGTCAGTGGAAGACACGAAGACAGACGCCAACGTTTCTCCCTGTACACCACTGGCATTCATACCTTTCTCGACAAGGACGCGATGTCTAAAGGCAGGAAACTGTCTGCTTCTTCACCATGCTACACCTTGTGACGTTTCTCAAAATTTCGCTCAGTCCTCGGATAAGCGGGATGACTGGTTAGGTTCTGGATTACCTTGGTTCATCCTCGCCCTCTCTTTCTTGTCACTCGGCGCTCGCTTTGGACGTTTGGCTGCCGCATCAACGTGTCTTGACACGCTGACAAGCCCCATTCACGCGTTTACGTTTCTCCATCAGCCCGCTGATCGCAGGCATGCCATTCGTCTTTTGTACTCCCATGGATGAGGACGGGATGTTGTTTATGTTCACCGCAGAAGAAAAAAACGATGGAAAGACCAAGGTGCCCCAAGAAGCACGACTTCCGTCCTTAGCCGCAGCAGGACTCGAGGGCATTTACTTCCAAGGTGTATAAGGTGGGGTGAAGCGTGTGATACCTTAAGAGTACAAAAGGCTTTGCAGATCCTCTTTATTTTCCCATTACTCGCAGTCGAAGTCTCGGTGATCCCAACATCATGATCTCTTTTGTTCTGTCTGCGCTTTTGGCTGCTTCTGCCGTTCAGGCGGGAAAGAGGGGTGTTGCCTGGCCATGGTGTAAGTCTTGTCCCTGCTCTCTGAAACCGAGACACAAACGGTGAAAGGTTCATAGACAACCAACCACTCGACCCTGGAGTCTTGAACAACGGTCAAGGCCAAGTGGTAGCCATCTACGACTGGGTCCGTCTTCCTTCTTTCCTCGCTGCTTCGTGACCAGTCCGGTGACACTTTCTTGCAGGAAACCTACCCACCACCAACGTTCAAAAACAATCTGGGAGGGTACGGATGGATCGGCATGCAAGGTTGTTGGGACTGTCAATCTAGTCCTTTGAATCAGCTGCAGAACCGATGGAGGCAATATGGATGGTCAAGTGCGTCTCCTTTCATTCGACCCAAAGCGGTACCAACGAATCCTGACCTATATTTCCTTCGACTCAGCTGTCTTCTCTGTCAACGAGCCCGATCATCCAGCGACATATCACTCGCCCGCCGACACCGCCAACTGGTACAAGACCAACATCAATCCTCTTTGTACGTCACATCCTTCAGTCTCTCACAACTCCTCCTGGCGTCTTCCTGATATCTTTGGTATGGGGTAAAGCCATCAAGAAGGCCCTTCCTGCAATCACGAGCGACACATCAGCAGGTCGCGGACTGGACTGGCTTCAACAGATGGTGAACGCCTGTGCTGGCGGCTGCTATGCTGATTACATCAACTTGGTAAAGCATCCCATTCCTCAGCGGTGATAATGTTGAATATAGGGATGATGTGCACAGCACTGGTATGGTGAGCATATCCCTCGTGATCTATCAAATATACAATAACTGACATCTTTTGGAAAGGCCAAAACTTCGCCCAATTCCAAGCACATGTCACGAACGCACACAACCGCTTCCCGCAATACGGAGTGATCATTTCTGAATTCGCTTTACAAAATCCTTCCGGGGGACAAGCAGCACAGGTGGATTTCTTCAGACAAGCCTTTGCCTGGCTTGATTCACAGTCTTGGGTTATCGTGCGTCTTTCTCCTTCTTGTCATCATCACCAACAAGGAGGTCTCACTGCTGTGCGCTTGGAAATAGCTCTACTTCCCCTTCGTTCGTCTTCCCTCTCACTGCTAGTGGTAAGCGCTGATGCATAACAGGTCGCTACCTCCCCCTCTCTCCTCCGCGCCAACGGCAACGGCGCTGCCGACTTCGTAGGCACCGGCTCTTGCCTGTGAGTATCCAGCTTCGCCATCCTCCTTTCTTTCTTAACAGGAAAAAACAGGTACACCGATGCGGGAGGCCCATCTGCTGTCGGCAACCTTATGTACTAATGTGAAAGCCATTGAAAGCCTTCTAATGTTGTGAATCTGATCACATCTTGAAGTAATGATATAGTTCTATCTTCATTACTTTCCTCCCAGACTTGCTGCAGAATAGATTTCGCACAGATTCATTTTAGGAGCGATTCTTACTTGTCGCGTAAACTGCTGGTTTCAGTCCTTGCTTTCGCAAGACCATCGACACGGCGTGCTGTCAATCAAGTTGTTTTGGTTGATACAAACTGTAATTGTCGATGCAGGAAAGTCCTGTACATCACATTCTCAACAGGGCTTGTGCTTATGTAGAAACGGCCTAAACGAATGCGTAAACATGGCAATAATTTACGGTGCGCAACAAGGGAGAACTCGTGCTGAATAGGCTATCCAGCCCGTAGCCGTCGACTTCCAGGTCCAATGATAAGACGCGGGAAAACGCACCGATGCGGACTAAAAGTCGCTGACTTTCCCACCAAAGCTCCACTCTCCTCCTCCCTCTCCATCGACCCACCTCTTCACCGGCTCATTCTTCGGTCCCCCAACCTCTCCCGTATTCGGATTCGTTTCGCCATCGAACTCGGGTTTCGGCTTCTTGTAGAAGTCAGGGTGCGTCTCCTCTTCTGCGCTCGTCTGTGAAGGTTGAGAAGATAACGACTGGTTCGCTAAACGTTGTAGACGCTCGAATTCCTTTTGTTCTTCAGGAGGAAGCGATGGTGGAGCTGGCGATTGGAAGCCACGCTGTCGCTGGTAGAAAGAGCGGGAGAGAACGAGGAGACGAGGGAGAGAGGGCTTCATTCCGATAAAGGCTGGTTATCAGAGTCTAAGTCTAGTTTCAGAAGTCTAGTCGCGTTGAAAAGTTGGTCAAAGTGGCGAGCGGGAGGTGTTTCCTTTTTCGACAATGCCGAATGCCGATGGCAGCTGAATGCGTCGGATGGCCGTCGGTAACTTTTCCGCGCTTCCACGTCCGCCAAAAGAATTTTGGCGCGGAACGACTTGTTGGGGTTCAAAAGTTGAGGTGCAGCCTGGTTCAGCGCAGGAAGAGGTTCATATAGGAGGAATACCACACATTTATAGACCTTTAGAGAGCACTAGGCCACCAAAATGACAGCCGAAGAAGGACCAGGCGCCGTCGCCCAAATCATCTCCCTCGTCTTGGGCATGTCAATTACCTCACTCTTTCTCTGGTGGTACAATAGGAAGAGCGAAGGTATATCCTTCTTCCCAGCTCACCGCCTTTGCTAATGCTTCATGTCGTGCAGTTCCGCCGTCGCTGTCCAGCACGGAATGGCTCAAATACCCCCTGCAGAAGATAATAACCATTTCGCCCAACACGGCCATTTACCGTTTTGCGCTGAAAAAGGACACTTCCGTGCTTGGATTGCCCATTGGACAACATATTCAAATCAGGGGAAAGATTGGAGGGAAGGATATTATGAGGAGTTACACGCCTATCAGCAGCGATGATGATAAGGGTTACGTAGACTTCATGATCAAGGTGAGCAGCTTTTCGTAAATATTATATTGGGTGGGAAGGAGTAAGGCACTTGCTCCTAAGCGTTGTGCTTTCAAATGAATGAATGTGAACCGGAATACAGAGCTTAACCATCTGCTCTACTTCATTCATTGAGACGGAAATGCTGACGACCCATGTTATTTCTTTCGCAGAGCTATCCTCAGGGAAACATTTCGAAATACGTTTCACAGCTCAAGGTTGGGGAGTATGTCGAAATGAAAGGGCCGAAGGGGCCGAAGGGACAAATGAAATATGTACCGGGTTACGCGAACGAGATAGGAATGATTGCCGGCGGGACAGGTATCACCCCGATGCTTGTAAGCCAGCCAGCCAGTTTACCCTTCTCACGACCGCTGATTATGACCTCTTGCATAGCAAATCATTCGTGCTATCCTCAAGAACCCGAAAGACAAAACAAAGGTTTCTCTCATCTACGCAAACGTCAACTCGGAGGATATCCTGCTCAAACAAGACTTGGACAATTTGGTCGAGACACATCCTGAGCGGTTCAACGTATGCACTCCTCACCTCTGCCGTGGGAGTCTCTTAAATGTTTCGGATAGGTCTACTACGTCCTTAACAACCCGCCTGAAAAATGGGAAGGCGGTGTTGGATTCGTTTCTCGTACAATGATTGAGAAGCACATCTCATCTCCTTCGACTGAAGGAGTCAAGGTCCTTCTCTGCGGTCAGTCCTCCCTTCCAAGCTGTTGCGGCAAAAAGTATTGAGTAACTGGTTTTAGGTCCCCCTCCGATGATGTCTGCCATGAAGAAGCATCTTGAGGATATCGGATTCCCCAAGGCTAAAACTATCAGTAAGATGGAGGACCAGGTGTTTGTTTTTTAATCTTTGGATTAATATTTTGTCGGGCATGCAACTTCGTTCGGTTTTCAATGGAGTCCGTCGTAGACGTGGGTTAGGTGTGGAAACGCATTGACAGTTTTGGGATGGGGATCATTGCCAGCACATTCAATATTCAATATTGAACAGACAATGTGCAACAAAGCTAATTTAGCTGGCAACAACGAACAACCTCAATTTGCCATTGTATGATAGAAAATAAGTTAAGAGGCACAAGAGACACGACCTCCCATAATAAATAAACGAAAAGGAAGAAAACCCCAGTAGGTGAGTATCACGTGCTCTGTCCATGCACGCTTGACCCGGCTGCATCAACAACGACATGGACACAATAGACCCCTCTCTTCCATCGTTCGCTTCATTTCTACCCAATCCAGCTCCTCCACCACCAGGCACAGAGCAAATCTCACTTCCCCTCATCGGCTGGGAGGATTGGTGGGCGGAGGAACAAACGAAACGGGCTTGGAAGATTCAGACGGTACGAGATGATAGGAGGGACCCGAATAGGGCCAGGAAGGAGCGTAGCAAGAAGGCTAGGGAGGAGAAGGCCGCTATGAATGCAAAGGGTGCGTCTTCGTTGTTGTTGATGAGGTTCCTCGGATGGCATTGGATGAAGGAAGTCGATGTGGATTGATGAAAATGTTACTGACCTCCTTCACCAAATCAACCATTGAAATCATCCATGAAAAGGCATCGGGCCATCAGGAGCAGTTCGAATATGATGGTGCTTCTCAGCCATAACGTGTTCTCTCTTTCCCACTCAGTTCAATATGAATTTTTCATTGGTGGCTGGCGGCAACTTGATGAAATTGATCCAGGCCCCAGAGGATCCATATTGTGCTATGCTAATAATGCTCTACGAATGATGGGTTAGAATCTGACAAATACTCGCCCTACCCTACTGACCGCCAGCTCGGCGGAGCGAAGAAACGATATGACTGGACTCGCAACTACGTCTGTACTCGATCAGGAGTTCCACGAGGGAGAAAGTCCAAACCTTCATCCTCTCAGGAGGCAGCTACGAGCGAGCAAGAACTAAAAGTGGGCTGCAAAGCTCGTTTGGTCGTGCACAAGCTTCATGGACAAGAGATGCTGCAGATCACAAAGTACGACGTGCATTCGGGTCATGATCCTGACGCGGACATGAAGGAGATGTGGGGTGCTCTTGGTGGCTCGGCAGCAAGAGCTGGAGGATCTGGAGAAGGAGGACCAATACCCGGTTCGTTGGGTCAAATCCCGATCTCGACGGTGGATCATGCTCCGAGCGCGGCGAACCAGCGAATCGAGTCCTTCTCCCACGCTCAAGCTCTCGCTCATCCTCACGTCCACAACCGTGCTCAACAAGAAGAGCTGTCACTACAGATGGAGACTGACATTCCTGTGGATGGCCACGAACCAGACATGGAGTCATACCTTGATCCCTACCTCGCCGAACCTCCCGCTGGAAACGATCCAGATTGGAGACTGACGAGAGAGGTATTAGTAGACCATCTGAAGGCTGTTGGGGAGAGCGTAAGGTCGGTCAGCGAGTGGGATGCGGAGAAGATATCGACAGAGGACTTGAGAGATATTGTAAACAGGGCAGAGGGCTTGAGAAGGATGCTCGGTGTCTAGCTGGTCTAAGCATGTTTGCCATTTTCTTTTTCGTTTTGTATGATTACTACTGCATTGGCGATTAATTAATACTCTTAGACAATTTCAATGGAAACGGGTCATATATCTAGAAAGGAAAAGACCTTTCAAAGAGCGGTGACGGACGCAAAGAGTCATAGTCACGTTCATTCCTCAAGCCCATATATCATGCATGGTCTTGCCGAGAACTTGAACCCCCCTCGATGAGTTATGGGCGAAACGCTCTCCGAAACATGATCCAGCTCTTTCTTCCAGTTTTATGCTTCACTTCCTTAGCCCATGGAGTTCAGCTCCCTCTCCAGGCGGCTTCAGAACCCACTCTCATAAGCCCCCAGCTCAGATCCTTTATTGAGGCACTTCAAAACTTGACAGGGGTACCTGGTATTGGGCTGGGGATCGTGAAATTTGTCAATGGTAGCTGGGTTGAGGAAAGTATTGGGTTTGGGAAGGCGTCGGATGCTGAGGGACATGTCGTGGACGGGGACGTGAGCGCTTCTTCTTGTGCTCCTTATTGAGAGTGACCGTCTCATGTTGCTGACGCTGTGATTGGGTACAGACACTTTTCAATATAGGCAGCAACTCAAAAGCGTTCACCGCGCTTGCATATTCCTTTTTGCAACACGAAAATGGGACTGAATTCTCGTACCGCGAGAAAGTGAAGGATCTCCTCCCAGATTGGGGCTTGCTTGACCCTGTGGCGGAGAGACAAGCCAGTGTGCTTGATATATTGAGTCACAGGCATGGAGTACCAAGGCATGCTGTCTTACGAGAGAGAGAGTACACTGAAACCTATCTCGCAGGCACGCCCTCGCGTACGGTCATGAAGATGACTTCGTCTCAAATCAACGCAAATTAGGAGCATTGTATCCCTCATCTGAGTTCAGGGAACAGTGTGTTATTTCTACATTGAATTTCCAGACCTCATAAAGGGTGAAGCTGGCAATACAACAATATGATGTACATAACAGCTGGACGAATCATCGCTCTTCATGCTGGTCAGGCGAACGGAGCAACGCCATACGAGTCTTTCCTACAGAAGCACATCTTCACGCTGCTTCAGATGGAATACACCACCTTCTCTCCCGATACACACGCAGCCCGAATGGCCAAAGGGTATTACCTCGTCGATGGCAAGTCTTATGAAATACCATATGTTCCAGAAACGGAATCTGGCAGACGATATATTGGCCCTGCTGGAGGAGTTATAAGCTCAGCAAAAGAGCTGAACTTTTGGGTAAAGTTTCTCATTGATTCAGTTAGGAAGGCGGAAGGTTTGTCGTTTGGTTCAAACCAAGACTTATTGCGTCCGGAAGCTGTACGCCGTTTCTTTGCTTTTCTGTGTTAATCTCTCAATGATTGTATCATCCAGGTGAAAGAAATGGTCTCTGGACACATGATTAGCAGTTCCAAAGCAGCTGATCCGCTGTCTTCCTCCGAAATTTATGGGATGGGATTTTCAAGGTTTCGCTATCGAGGCAAAGATTTGGTTTGGCACGGAGGTAGGCATACCATCTACCAACACGCCTTGTGCTCATGAAACGAAATACCGATAACTGCAGGTGCAATTGATGGTTTCGGGTCTCAAATTGCCTGGAGCCCAATGGAAGGCATAGGCATCGTGGTCCTGGTTAATACTATGGGGTTTGTTTTTCAGCCGCTCGAGGGAACTGATGACGACGGGTCATAGTATTGGTAACATTGTTGCAAATGCCATCACCTTGAGGGTGTTTGAGGAGCTGACCAGCTTGGCACCTCGTCCTGAGTCTGTGGTCAACTTGATGTGCGTCTTCCTTCTCGCAGTAACGCTACGCTTTCGGCAAACAAGCTGAGGATACCTAGGTCTGTGGAGAACATTACTTCAATCTACCCATCGAATCCATGGGCTGGGCCGTTGACAACGATTCCCTCAGTATTACTTCCTTCCTTCCACCGTCCTTCCTTTGAGCCCCGCTGGAGCGGTCTTTCTCTTCCCATCGATGCTTTCGAAGGAACCTATCGATCCGAAGGATACGGCACCGTTCACGTCTGCAGGCCGTCCACGTCTCCCCTTCCTGCTTGTACAGCGCTCTACGCCCTTAATTCCAACAGCACTATCATCATGGATCCTCCTTCTCAGATACATCCAGCTGACCTTCTGATTACGAAAGACAGCATCTCCATCACGTCCGCTAGTTTCGTTCAAATAACTCCAGAAAGCTTTCAAATTTTACATGCTTCGAAGATTGTGGATTATAAAGGCGTGAAGAGAAATTTCTTGACCGACGTGACGGTACTTGGTTGGAAGTTGATGTTCGACGTGGAGGGTAAGCAAGTGAAGGGAATGGCTCTGACTGGTGGATTTTGGGGAGCTGGAGAGGACGTCGACGTAACAACGGACACGGTAGAAGACTACCTCGTCAAGATCGATTAGTGTAAACATCACGGCTTGCATCTTGTATTGTTGTATGTATCACGGAAACACGGAATAATACAACTCTTGGACCCTCCAAGCAGCAAAGCAAAAGGGGTCATTTAACTCAAATATTCTTTAAGAGGCACTTCTGATAAGGTGATCAAGAAATCAATAGAAACAACGTCGGACTGTGTGTCCGATTTCAAGCAGCGCTGGGAACTAGAGAGTGAAGATATTCCTTTCTGCAAGGAACAGCATCAGCTTGGTCTCCCCTGTTCAAAGCGACCCAAATTGGTGCCTCCTACGACGACAAGGAGCTTTAGAAAGTGTGTAGCGGTGGTGACAAGGACAAACCTTGAACAATCGCATGACCTTGACGAAATTTCCATGATCAAGGGTGAAGCGATGATAAATACCGGCTGGGAGGATGATGAGGTCGTCGAGTTCGCAATGAATGCGAATCCAGGTGGAGTCTCCTTTGTCTAAGCCAAACAACCATCTCAGAAATGGTGCGGTTGGAGCCTTTCAGAAAGCATACCCCGGACGTCGAAGTAGCCAGAGCCTTCGAGGATGTATCTAATTTCTTCGTCTTCGTGCAAATGCTCAGCATAGAACATTTGAAGTTTCTTCTCGTATTCGTCCTTCAAGGTATCTTTGCTCAACTACTCGGTCCCCCGATAGTTATGATTAGCTTGGCTTTTCCCTTCGGTCGCAACTGGGTGGCCCACCTCCATGATATCCCTGTTCTTATAACTCCTTTGAACCGCAACTTCATCCAATTTCTGTCTCCCAATCGCAGGAAAGTGTAGCACGCCGAGTTCATCGAGTTTCGAAGAAGGACACGGAATTCCAGAGTCATGAGGGTCTCGCTGGTCGGCGTCCGACTGCTCGAAGTAATAGGCTCTCATTTTGACAGCAAGCAAGAAAACTGAGTGGTGAGATGGTGGTTGGATGTGGCTAAAGACGAGGACAATTTGTGGGGTTCACGATTTTATCATCAACGGACTAAAGTTGCTGGCCAACCAAATGGCCGCGGATTCTGGCGGCGTGGTCGCGGATGTTGAATTTCTTGACAGCATTGACCGAGTTGCTCAACTCTGCTGCGGATGTGGAGGAAATTAAACCCTTGACGGAGGAGCGGAGTTGTGGCTGGATGCCAGCACTCAGCCCAACGCTCGGCTGTAACACAGAAAATATTACTTCAGAATTCGCGGCATTTTTCTCTTGCTGACTGAAGGAAGCCTAACAGTGCCGAGGCTTTTAGACGAGCCCTGACGAAGCTTGTTACCAATGGTTCAAACGAGACGTACTCTCCATCAAGAAATTTCAGTTATAACAGGTTAACTGTAGAAGAATATGCCACGGACACAACTGAGAGAGCTTGGGCGTTTTGAATGGCAATTTTCGTGAATGGGCATCTGGCATAGTCCAGTCATTTCTGCAAGAACCTACCGAACTTGAAGGACGTAGCCCTGGACACTCCGCTGTCTCGTTACTCAACGTCTCATGATACGAAGTAAGCAGGTAGAACTTACCAATATGATGTAGGCATTGATTTCAGCAACCTGTTTCCGCTCCAATACGTCCTACTGTAGCTAACACCTCCATGATTCCACGCAAATCATCTGAAGCTGCCACAACACAAGTACTCCATTTACGTGGACCAAAACGTTGATATCCAGTTCCTTGTCATTTTCGTTCTTCCTCTTTTGGAGTCGCGATCACAAAGGGAGTTAGGGTTACGCGTCGCGTCGCGTGCGTCATGAGATGCTGTCCAATGCATTCCCAACAATGCAATGGAGATCTGGGAATTAGAATTACATCACGCATTTATCCCCTCACATCCCCTTTATATAAGAGTCTCATTGTCTTCATGAACCTGTCAGATTGGCCCAGAAACATCTAGCAGAATAAAGGGCAACAATGACCTCCTCAGCGACCCAAGACCTTGATCCCTTTACTCACAAGGCAGAAGACAGCCACACTTCTCCGCAGGACAAAATCACGAAACTTCATGAAATCCTCAAAGCTGCTTCCACGGGAATGTTGGTGACGCGTAGCTCTACCGGACATCTGCACTCTAGGTGCGTTTCTCCTCCTTAAAGACTGGAGGGAATCGGTTGTAACAGTAACATTGATCGAACTCAAGAGCGATGCATCCCGCCTCTCCAGAAACTCCAACGAGTCTTACACTCTACTTTCTGGCCAATAATGCGTCCCACAAGTTTGACGAGATCCAAAACGACCACAACGTCAACGTCTCGTTCTATGATCCCAAAACTACGAACTGGGCTAGTTATTCGGGAACGGCAACAGTGTCACAGGATAAAGAGCTGATCAAGAAACATTGGCATTCCTCGTGCGTCTGTCTTAGTCTGGCAAACGGCAGTGTTGAGATGAATGTTTTCGCCTCTTGAACAGCATGAAAGCTTACTTTGGAGACCTCAAGGACGGAACTCATAAAGGAGATGAGCACGACCCTCGTGTGTCTGTCATTGAAGTTGTGCCCAACGAAATCAGGTTTTGGGTGGGTGGAAGCAGCGGGAGTGGGATTGCCAGAACGGCAACCAATACTGTACATCTTTTTCTCCAGGATTGACAGAGGAGCTCATCCCCACCGACAGGTGAATGCGGCCTTGGGCAAAACGAGTGATCTGGGAGACTTGTTCATGCTGACCGAAAATGAGGTACGTTTCTTCTTTACTCCAAAGACTGAAAGTTGAGAAAGTATGGCCAGATTCAATTAGTTACTGGGTTGCACAAGAAATGAAGGGATGGTCCAGAACTGAACGCCATCAACAATGTACCCAATACGCGAACGCCTGTAAAATAAGGATGTAACAATCGGAATTCCAGGATTTATCCCACATTGTCTGTTGTACCCAGACGGTTACTTAGCCTACTTTTACAAGATATGCCTCCTCCCTCCCTCCATCCTCCACGTCCGCACCGCTTCCCCAAACACCACTCATCGCGAAACCTCCCACGTTTTCGCCCTCGATTTTGAAGTTGAGGAACATATCTGTGCTTTCCACACTTGCGAATGAGCGCTTGACTCCTTTATAATCGACTATCTTGGCCACTTCAACGACTCTGAACTCCCGTTCCGAAATCTGCGACAGCCCGGCGTAGGTGAACCAGATGCTGTCTTTGGTCAGAAGAAGGGATTGTTCCACAGGTTCCCCCTCTTGCGAAGGGTCGACGATCAGCGTGCTGTTTTCTCGGTGGGAGTAGAGGTCATTGCAGGCGGATAGGGCGGAGTGGTGAGGTTTGGCAAGGCAGAGATGTGCTGTGCCGTAGCCTTGCGATTCGTAAACTCCTTCGAAAGCGGAGAGAGGAAGCGATGGTCCCGTCCAGGTGGCCGTTACCTTCGGCGTCGGTGATTTTTTTTGACAAGGCGCTGGAAGATATGGCGCTGGTCCGGTCATTGAAGAAATAGGGTAAGCGGAAGAGATTTGAGCGAGTTGGTTGCCAGATCTATAGTTCGCATCTCATCAATACCTCACTTGAGGAGCTGTAGCAGAGACACTCACGCAGCTTCGAATTCGGACAGTTTGATCAAAGGTTCCAGGCCTACTAGCTCCTCGAAGGCTCGCAATGTAATCAAATTAGCGACCAGGTTGCCGACGCTGCTCTTCATTCGGACACACAATTTTTATTTTAATGGGATACGTACCCCATATTGTTAGTGAGTACCGCTATCCCTACCCCTTCCATCGGGCTCCAAGCAATTTGAGAACCAAAACCATCTACGGCACCTGGAGATTCAACAGTCAAAATTCGTTGCAGACATAAGTGACAAATGAAACGCACCTCCGTGCCAAACCAAATCTTTTCCCCTGTAGTGACGCCTCGAGAGTGCCATTCCATAAATTTCAGAAGAAGCATAGGGGTTGACTGCTCTCGAGTTTCCAACCATGTGACCAGAAACCATTTCTTTTACCTATTTATCCATCAGGTTGTCCATTATAGAGTGCAAATTAAAAGGCGTACTGCTTCAGGTCGAAGGAAATCAGCCTCGGAGGTATATGACCATCCCTCTGCCTTTCTCGCCGAATCCACAAGAAACTTAGTCCAGATATTGAGATCATTAGGAGAGCTGATGATACCTCCGGCGGGCGCGATGTATCTCTTTCCGGATTCGGTTTCTGGAACGTAAGGGATTTCGAAGGAGGTACGGTTCGAGAGTAACATGTAGCCTTTCGCCATTCGGTCGGGGTAGAGGTCTGGTGAGAAGGACGTGTGCTCCATGTGCAGAGGGGTAAAGATATGGCTGTGGATAAAGGATTGATAGGCATCATCTCCCATTGATTTGGATGAGTTCAGGGGATGAAGAGGAGTATGTGAAGAATGGAGAGCGATGATTCGCCCTGCCGTAACGTACATCATATTGTTGTACTGCCAGCTGCGTACCTCCTCAGCTTTTTTAAGGGAATAAACAACAAGACGCACTGTTCTCTGAACTCAGCTGAGGGATACAATGCTCCGAGTTTATGTTGATTCGACGCGAAATCATCTTCGTGACTATAAGCAAGGTCATGCCTGTGATGCAGGTTTCAGAATACTCTTTGCCCGTAAGAGGATGACATGCCGTGGTACGCCATGTCTGTGACTTAATATATCAAGGACGCTAGCTTGTCTTTCTGCCACAGGGTCGACCAAGCTCCAATCTGGGAGGAGATCCTTCACTTTCTCACGGTACGAGAACTCCGTTCCGTCTTCGTGCTGCAAGAAAGAATATGCAAGTGCGGTGAACGCTTTTGAGTTGCTCCCAATATTGAACAGTGTCTAATTCAGTCCCAGCATCAGGTTATTGCTCTCAACAAGGAACGCAAGAGGAACTGCTCACGTTTCCGTCCACAACATGTCCCTCGACATCCGACGCCTTCCCGAACCCAGCACTTTCTTCAACCCAGCTGCCATTTACGAGTTTCACGACTCCCAATCCAACACCAGGCAACCCAGTCAAATTTTGGATTGCTTCAACGAAGGATCTGAGCTCCTGGTTGATGAGAGTGGGTTTTGAAGACGCCTTGAAAGGGAACTGAGCTCCATAGCCCGAGGACACGAGGCACAACAGCGGAAGAAAGAGCTGGGTCATGTTTTGGAGCACAACTTGACCATGAATGGACCCTTAAGAAAGCTGGGGCTGTCACTGACTCATGCGGTCTGGCCGCCGTTTGAAATAAGATTGATTGGTGAGATCCTTGGACATGTTTTGGTTGTTCCTTGCATGTGCTTGTCATTAACCAGCATCAACTACGAACTCACCAGAATCAAGAAAAGTTATGAGCTATAGAATATCTCAGCAAACGGCAATAGCGCTCAAAAGAGCAGGTGTTGCGAAGAGGACGCTTGCTACTAAATCAGGGAGGAAGTCGGAGGGGAAGGAGGGGCAGGAAGCTGGTGAGTTTTTGGTTGCAAGGTTGACTGGGTTGTGTCCTGGAGTCCCTTGGGTTTGGAACTGCTTGAGCGTGAATCCCAACATGTGTAAGATTGCGTGCCGTGATGTGGCCCATGAGTGAGGTAGCGCTTGGAATGGAAAGCAGCAAGCGCCTTGACATGCTGAGCTTGAGCACATGGGCGAGTCCTAGCTAATATCGACCGCTCATCTTGAAAGAGATATTCTCTGCATCAAATTTTCCTTCTTGAGCTGATCTGATCAAGCAGGTCCCTCCACCGCGTCCAGTCCCTTAGTTGAGCAGTCCACGTTGACATGGCCTGAATACTTCGCCCTTCGTCGCTCCAGGCATCGCCACGGTATCATATGGAGCATTCCCACATCACTACTAGGAGGTGCAGCTGGATTATCGACCTTCGGTAGCGTAGAGTCCAATCCAACAGAACAAGTATTTGGCATTGACCCTCTATTCGTGTTTGTCCCTCCTTTCACAAATATTTCCCTCAGCAGTCCAGAAGAGCTAAGGCTCTGATTCTCGGGTTACTAGATATGGTGGAGGAACAATCGGATGCATTGCTTTGGGATACCTTCTTGGTCCACCTCTGGGAACGATGTTATGGCGCATGAGAAACAAGGATGCACTGGGACAAATGGATTTGAAGGATAAGGAGTTCCATACCCACCTCATCAAGAACCGTGCGGACCCAGTGCGGCAGAGCTTCTCAAACCCTGTAGGCTCATCCCTCTAACTCAATGTTCGTGAGCTGATGGAATGGTGCAGGTTCCAGATTATTATGGCGAAAAGGTGCATTCGATAAAAGGGTACAGGCAGTGGTACGTCTTCAACTGTTTTCGAAGTAAAAGTGTTGATGAAAGCCCAGGCTGAGGGATCAAAATGCCTATCGACGGAAAGCACAATTTGGTGACGACCCGTTATAGTCATCTCCTATGTCTGTACAGCACACGCATATCCACAGCTCATTCTAATGAAAAGCACAATTCAATCTACCATTAGCCTCGATCCACATTCACAACCATATTGACCACCTCATCGACTGTGGTTCCATTGTGCTTTCCACTTCCCTGTCACAGATACTGCCCTGCGGTAAGGGCCAGGTTAAAAACGTTGGAAGATGTCCTAAGCGCAGCAGGGGATTTACCAGTCATAGATCTGTGGCTATACCATAAACCTTTTACCGATTGCACATCCAAAATATGAGAGCTCAAGTAGAAACCAGATCATTACATAGAACAAGGACAAACAGCTACTGCTAAACATGAAGAAGCGCTCGCAATTCTTCGGCACTGCTCGTTATTTCTCTCAATGCGTCCGTTGACACCCTAGCCATATCCCACTCAGAGACGCTTCGAATACTGCCTCCAATCGCCTTCAAGTGTGCCACGAGGCTATCACGCGTCAACCTCCAGTCTGGATCACTTTCGTTTTGTGGGTCAGCGAGGAAGGGGTCGAGGTAGGATTCCATGTCTGGTTCGTGACCATCAACGGGGATGTCAGTCTCCATCTGCAGCGACAACTCTTCTGGTTGAGCACTGTTATGGGCGTGAGGATGAGCGAGGGCTTGAGCGTGGGAGAAGGACTCGATTCGCTGGTTCGCCGCGCTCGGAGCATGATCCACCGTCGAGATCGGGATTTGACCCAACGAACCGGGTATTGGTCCTCCTTCTCCAGATCCTCCAGCTCTTGCCGCTGAGCCACCAAGAGCACCCCACATCTCCTTCATGTCCGCGTCAGGATCATGACCCGAATGGACGTCATACTTCGTGATCTGCAGCATCTCTTGTCCATGTAGCTTGTGCACCACCAGACGGGCTTTGCAACCCACTTTTAGTTCTTGCTCGCTCGTAGCTGCCTCCTGAGAGGATGAAGGTTTGGACTTTCTCCCTCGTGGAACTCCTGATCGCGTACAGACGTAGTTGCGAGTCCAGTCATATCGTTTCTTCGCTCCGCCGAGCTGGCGGTCAGTAGGGTAAGGCGAGTATTTGTCAGATTCTAACCCATCATTCATAGACCATTATTAGCACGATGTGCCTCTGAGTTTTGAATCGTTTTCATGGGTGGCTCCTCGCCACCATCAACGGAAACATTGCGGATGGAACAGGGTAGGAAAGAGAGAACACGTTGTTCCTGAGAAGCGCAATCACATTCAAACTGCTCCTGATGTCTTTTCCTGATGTCTTTTCCTGATGATTTGATGATGATTTTGGCGAAGGAGCTCAGTAACATTTTCATCAATCCACATCGACTTCCTTCATCCAATGCCATCCGAGGAACCTCATCAACAACAACGAAGACTCACCTTTTGCATTCATAGCGGCCTTCTCCTCCCTAGCCTTCTTGCTACGCTCCTTCCTGGCCCTATTCGGGTCCCTCCTATCATCTCGTACCGTCTGAATCTTCCAAGCCCGTTTCGTTTGTTCCTCCGCCCACCAAGCATCCCAGTCAACGAGGGGAAGGGCGGCAGGCTTGCAACATGGTTTGTAAGGGAAGAAGGCGGTGGCAGGCTGGCGACGTGGTTTGTTGTGGGGGCTGGCAATGTCAGGCTCATAACATTGTCCATTATGGGGAAAGGCGGCGGGAGTGCCAAGGTGTTTGAACTTGACTTTGTCGTATGTACGGGCGATGTTGACAATTGTGTCAGGCAGCTCCCGAAGCTCACCGTACCCAAAGATGTCGCTAACGCATGATATTATCAACCACCTTACCATGACGAATGCTAACACAACCCACCAGGAGGCATCCGAGCCATAGATGGAGAGAATCCATGCTGAGAGATTATCGGATCTACAGAGCATTTAGTGTATTCTCTCGGAAAGGAAGATCAAGCAGGAGTCATGTACCTTGTGCAGTATTGCCCACATCCTCAAGATTACCGATCGAGAGAATGGTGTCATCAGTGGCTAGCATCTTATCTGGTCAGTACAGCGGAGGTGTTCATTTTCGTGGCCGACCGAATAACGAACCTTTATTGTCTGATTGCGGCTGAATCTGAGTTGCTTCTTCAGCCACAACACCGTGGAGATTCAACGATGCTTCAGCCAATGGTTCAATACTGTCATATGGTCGTAAACATGTAAGTGTGGATTGGGCGGAATGCGGTGTTCCGGTGAGGGAGGTGACATGTTTAGCTGAACAAAGTAAGCATGTTTCGATGACAAGAAGTAAGAGCACACTCACCTGGTGTGGTCTCCATGGCCATTACCGGTGGCTCGAATGGCAAAGGTTGCTGATGGTAAGTCTCAGGTACTGAGGAAATGGTGCTGTTGTCCAATACACTGTCGCAGGTCAGATGGGTCAGGAAATTTGAGTCCCACTCACTTATGTGATATCGTGGTGCCTGCCGCAGTAGAGGGCAAAAAAGTGGTATGGGGAATACCCCTGTTTGATAGAGATGAGTGTATGTTCTTATAATGATGGAAACACACACTGATCTCGCAAAGAGCTCCCTCGGGAGTTGGACTTTTTGGCCCTCTTGGTCGCGGACAACGGTAGGCTCTGCATATCACTCGGCTTCCGCTTCGGCTTCTTGCTACCTGATGGTACCTGGCTTGATGTAGGATTTGGTAACACATCGATGGACTCTTGCTTCGCTCCAGCATGACGATTCTGCTTCCTTTTCGATTGAAATCCTTGTTTCCGGCAAAGAAGTTTCAGTTTGAAGTAATCCTCACCATAACAGAGGAAGGGGAACTTCTCTGCAACAACATGGTAAAGGATTTGGCGGTATGAAGGCGGGATGGCAGAAAGATTATCGTTGGCATGCCTCTTATCCTCATTGAGGACAAAGAGGTCTTCCAGGGTGGTTCGAATAAACTCGCGCATGCGGTTTAGATCTGCCTTGGATGGCACGCTTCCATCCGCATGCTGCAAAAAGAAATTCGGATCTATTCCCGGATTCCGTGACTGGTAAGACTGAACTTCAGCAGCAGTCCAGAACTGAACCTGCGGCAGGGATCTACGTGATGGTATGGGTGGCAGATTTTGCTGGTAGTTGCTCTGATACTGAGGTGGGATGCGAAAACTGCCTGCAGGAGAAGAGGTACCGAACTGGTACGAACTAGAAGAAGCCGATCCCTGATTGTTTCTATGCCTCAAAAGGTTAATAAGAATACAACACAAAAGGGACTGGCCACCTGAGAAGCTCCATTAGATTCGTTACCTGAGCTTGCAAGCCCTGCACCTGCATTTCCACCACTAGAAATGCAGCATTTCGGGCTGCACGAAGTTGATCAGCAGTTGCGTTCCGAAGAGTTGGTGGCACTTGTCCACGTGTACTGATTGGACTGGGATAGCGATTAAGAGAGATGATATCAGGAGTTGGAGAGTTAGAGAGTAGTCGTTGTGATGAGGTACTTGCAGCTGAAGAATTACGGCTAGAAAAGAATGGCCTTGTGGGAAGGGTTGGCGTACGTGTGGTTGGGGTATGGAGAAAATGGAAAGGATCTGAATCGAATGCTTCACCTGGAAACCGGAAAGAGACATCACCCCAAAACCCAGTTCCAACAAAAAGCTATTGACAGACCAGAAATATTTTGCTGCTTGCATATTTTCCAACTCGTCTTGTAACTCATCAAAATCATAGTCCTCCTCCTCCGAATTCTGTTCCCACTGCCTTTCCATATTAAATTGACGTATAGTAGAGAAAAAGTAGAAATGATATAATGAAGGAAAATGTTATAGAAGGTTATGCGGTCGTTGTTTCTTTGAAGATGTTTGTGTCGGATCCGCTCTGCATGTAAACAAAGGCACTTTGATTCCCTTTAATCAGCGCAAACTTGTCGATTTTCTGGAATGTATATCCAGTACAAGTAATGATGCAAGATGAACAGCCTCCACGACCAAATAAGAACTCCCGCTGGTGCACTTGCAAAGCTCGTTGTGGAGGGGGACAATGGCGGCACAGGAACACTTGGGTTGAGCATGCAATATTCCGCTATCAGGAGGCCGAGATGGAGATCGAGGATGAAGAGATTGAGGAGGATATGGAGGAGGATCAGGAGGATATTACTATGGAAAATCTATATTCAACAGACGAGGTCAGTACTTCCGTTTCTTTCATATTAAATATAGAGTACCCAATAATCAATTATACATTAAAGATTTTAGCCATCCCATCTCAAGCACCTTCACAGCATCAAGAAATTAGCGAATTGAACGTTTCTGATCCGTGGTATATGGGCCAGAGGGCCATGGCCATCCATCTTGATGGGTCAACTGATGAGGAAGACGATGATTCAGAAGGGTCCGAGGAGAATAGCTCGTTAGAAAAGAGCGACTCATCTGATAATTCTGTTGATGGAGATGATGGGGAATTCTGATATTGAGATTGACTGTACGCTATTTTCCTTCATTGCCGAACAACCACTCTCTGTTGATTACTGGTTCTGCAGTTACTCAGTTAAATGAACTCTTAATCAACAACGATCTTTTATCAAAAATATCTTCAGCATTTTCGCGATAATGATGTCACATTTAACACCATCGACCCTTCTGAACTATATGATTATACACCTCTGACCGAATCTGAACTTTTTGTCTATTGAAATATTCATGTCTTGCAATGGACGAGCCGCCGATGAACTTTATAAAGACTTACGAAGGATTCTTTCAAGCCGTCTAACGACATCTTTGCTTTCCCTTTATCAAGTCAAAGCTTTGATCCAATTAAAAAGTCGAATGGTCCCACAGGGCTATGATATGTGTCCAAATTCT